>JAWNND010001149.1:0-26506 GCA_035043265.1 Drosophila testacea | reverse complement strand
AATCAAAACTTTAAGTTTTCAAAATTTTTTCTTTAAGTGAGTCTAAAAAAAGGACCCTTATCTAAAATTCCAACAAATGCGACAAAATCGATTTTTGAGAAACAACTATTTTAAGTTGTAGAATCAATTTATAGATGAAATCATGGCTAAAATGACATTCCACACGAAAATCTGGTTAAATTTGACAAAGTTGTGCAAGTTTGAAATCTATCGACCCTTGGGACTGGCAACTTTACGAGTCAAATTTTTGGTCAATCTGTCATGAAGTTTTGCAAGAAAGTGAAACACCTCAGAATCAATTTTTAAGTACTTTCTTTATGGCACATTGACTAAAAATAAAAAATCAAAATTTTAAGTTTTCAAAATTTTTTCTTTAAGAGAGTGTAAAAAAAGGACCCTTATCTAAAACTCCAACAAATGCGACAAAATCGATTTTTGAAAAACAACGATTTTAAGTTGTAGAATCAATCTATATATCAAATCATGGCCAAAATGACATTCCACACGAAAATCGGGTTAGATTTGACAAAGTTATGCACGTTTGAAATCTGTCGACCCTTGGTACTGGCAACTTTATAGTACAATTCAAATTTTTGGTCACTCTATCATGAAGCTTAACAAGAAAGTGAAACACCTCAGAATGAACTTTAAAGTACTTTCTTATACTTATATGAGCACCAGGACTTGACTAAAAATAAAAAATAAAAATTTTAAATTTTCAAAATTTTTTTTTAAGAGAGTGTAAAAAAAAGACCCTTATCTAAAATTCCAACAAATGCGACAAAGTCGATTTTTGAAAAACAACTATTTTTAGTTGTAGAATCAATTTACAGATCAAATCATGGCTAAAATGACATTCCACAAGAAAATCGGGTTAGATTTCACAAAGTTATGCAAGTTTCAAATCTGTCGACCCTTGGGACTGGCAATTTTACAAGTCAAGTAAAAAAAGGACCCTTATCTAAAATTCCAACAAATGCGACAAAATCGATTTTTGAGAAACAACTATTTTAATTTGTAGAAACAATTTATAGATGAAATCATGGCTAAAATGACATTCCACACGAAAATCGGGTTAAATTTGACAAAGTTGTGCAAGTTTGAAATCTGTCGACCTTGGGACTGGCAACTTTACGAGTCAAATTTTTGGTCAATCTGTCATGAAGTTTTGCAAGAAAGTGAAACACCTCAGAATCAACTTTTAAGTACTTTCTTATTCTTGACTAAAAATAAAAAATCAAAATTTTAAGTTTTCAAAATTTTTCTTTAAGAGAGTGTAAAAAAGGACCCTTATCTAAAACTTCAACAAATGCGACAAAATCGATTTTTGAAAAACAACGATTTTAAGTTGTAGAATCAATTTATAGATCAAATCATGGCCAAAATGACATTCCACACGAAAATCGGGTTAGATTTGACAAAGTTATGCACGTTTGAAATCTGTCGACCCTTGGTACTGGCAACTTTACAAGTCAAATTTTTGGTCACTCTATCATGAAGCTTAACAAGAAAGTGAAACACCTCAGAATCAACTTTAAAGTACTTTCTTATACTTATATGGAGCACCAGGACTTGGACTAAAAATAAAAAAAATCAAAATTTTAAATTTTCAAAATTTTTTCTTTAAGAGAGTGTAAAAAAAGGACCCTTATCTAAAACTCCAACAAATGCGACAAAGTCGATTTTTGAAAAACAACGGTTTTAAGTCGTAGAATCAATTTGCAGATCAAATCATGGCTAAAATGACATTCCACACGAAAATCGGGTTAGATTTCACAAAGTTATGCAAGTTGCAAATCTGTCGACCCTTGGGACTGGCAATTTTACAAGTCAAGTAAAAAAAGGACCCTTATCTAAAACTCCAACAAATGCGACAAAATCGATTTTTGAGAAACAACTATTTTAAGTTGTAGAATCAATTTATAGATGAAATCATGGCTAAAATGACATTCCACACGAAAATCTGGTTAGATTTGACAAAGTTATGCACGTTTGAAATCTGTCGACCCTTGGGACTGGCAACTTTACAAGTCAAATTTTTGGTCAATCTGTCATGAAGTTTTGCAAGAAAGTGAAACACCTCAGAATCAATTTTTAAGTACTTTCTTATTCTTGACTAAAAATAAAAAATCAAAATTTTAAGTTTTCAAAATTTTTTCTTTAAGAGAGTGTAAAAAAAGGACCCTTATCTAAAACTCCAACAAATGCGACAAAATCGATTTTTGAGAAACAACTATTTTAAGTTGTAGAACCAATTTATAGATTAAATCATGGCTAAAATGACATTCCGCACGAAAATTGGGTTAGATTTGACAAAGTTATGTAAGTATTAAATCTGTCGACCCTTGGGACTGGCAACTTTACAAGTCAAATTTTTGGTCAATCTGTCATGAAGTTTTGCAAGAAAGTGAAACACCTCAGAATCAACTTTAAAGTACTTTCTTATACTTATATGAGCACCAGGACTTGACTAAAAATGAAAAATCAAAATTTTAAATTTTCAAATTTTTTTCTTTAAGAGTGTAAAAAGGACCCTTATCTAAAATTCCAACAAATGCGACAAAATCGATTTTTGAGAAACAACTATTTTAAGTTGTAGAATCAATTTATAGATGAAATCATGGCTAAAATGACAATCCACACGAAAATCTGGTTAAATTTGACAAAGTTATGCAAGTTTCAAATCTGTCGACCCTTGGGACTGGCAATTTTACAAGTCAAATTTTTGGTCACTCTGTCATGATGTTTTGCAAGAAAGTGAAACACCTCAGAATCAACTTTAAAGTACTTTCTTATACTTATATGAGCAACAGGACTTGACTAAAAATGAAAAATCAAAATTTGAAATTTTGAAAATTTTTTCTTTAAGAGAGTGTAAAAGAAGGTCCCTTATCTAAAATTCCAACAAATGCGACAAAATCGATTTTTGAAAAACAACGGTTTTAAGTCGTAGAATCAATTTGTAGATCAAATCATGGCTAAAATGACACTCCACACGAAAATCGGGTTAGATTTAGTTTTAAATCTGTCGACCCTTGGGACTGGCAACGTTACACGTCAAATTTTTGGTCACTCTGTCATGATGTTTTGCAAGAAAGTGAAACACCTTAGAATCAACTTTAAAGTACTTTCTTATACTTATATGAGCACCAGGACTTGACTAAAAATAAAAATCAAAATTTGAAATTTTCAAAATCTTTTCTTTAAGAGAGTGTAAAAGAAGGACCCTTATCTAAAATTCCAACAAATGCGACAAAGTCGATTTTTGAAAAACAACTATTTTTAGTTGTAGAATCAATTTACAGATCAAATCATGGCTAAAATGACATTCCACACGAAAATCGGGTTAGATTTGACAAAGTTATGCAAGTTTGAAATCTGTCGACCCTTGGTACTGGCAACTTTACAAGTCAAATTTTTGGTCAATCTGTCATGAAGTTTTGCAAGAAAGTGAAACACCTCAGAATCAACTTTAAAGTACTTTCTTATACTTATATGAGCAACAGGACTTGACTAAAAATAAAAAATCAAAATTTTAAATTTTCAAAATTTTTTCTTTAAGTGAGTGTAAAAAAGGACCCTTATCTAAAATTCCAACAAATGCGACAAAATCGATTTTTGAGAAACAACTATTTTAAGTTGTAGAATCAATTTATAGATGAAATCATGGCTAAAATGACATTCCACACGAAAATCGGGTTAAATTTGACAAAGTTATGCAAGTTTGAAATCTGTCGACCCTTGGGACTGGCAACTTTACAAGTCAAATTTTTGGTCAATCTGTCATGAAGTTTTGCAAGAAAGTGAAACACCTCAGAATCAACTTTAAAGTACTTTCTTATACTTATATGGGCACCAGGACTTGACTAAAAATAAAAAATCAAAATTTGAAATTTTCAAAATTTTTCTTTAAGAGAGTGTAAAAAAAGGACCCTTATCTAAAATTCCAACAAATGCGACAAAATCGATTTTTGAGAAACAACTATTTTAAGTTGTAGAATCAATTTATAGATCAAATCATGGCTAAAATGACATTCCACACGAAAATCGGGTTAAATTTGACAAAGTTATGCAAGTTTGAAATCTGTCGACCCTTGGGACTGGCAACTTTACAAGTCAAATTTTTGGTCAATCTGTCATGATGTTTTGCAAGAAAGTGAAACACCTCAGAATCAACTTTAAAGTACTTTCTTATACTTATATGAGCACCAGGACTTGACTAAAAATAAAAAATCAAAATTTTAAATTTTCAAAATTTTTTCTTTAAGAGAGTGTAAAAAAGGACCCTTATCTAAAATTCCAACAAATGCGACAAAATCGATTTTTGAAAAACAACTATTTTAAGTTGTAGAATCAATTTATAGATCAAATCATGGCTAAAATGACATTCCACACGAAAATCGGGTTAAATTTGACAAAGTTATGCAAGTTTGAAATCTGTCGACCCTTGGGACTGGCAACTTTACAAGTCAAATTTTTGGTCAATCTGTCATGATGTTTTGCAAGAAAGTGAAACACCTCAGAATCAACTTTAAAGTACTTTCTTATACTTATATGGGCAACAGGACTTGACTAAAAATAAAAAATCAAAACTTTGAAATTTTCAAAATTTTTTCTTTAAGAGAGTGTAAAAGAAGGACCCTTATCTAAAATTCCAACAAATGCGACAAAATCGATTTTTGAGAAACAACTATTTTAAGTTGTAGAATCAATTTATAGATGAAATCATGGCTAAAATGACATTCCACACGAAAATCGGGTTAGATTTGACAAAGTTATGCAAGTTTGAAATCTGTCGACCCTTGGGACTGGCAACTTTACAAGTCAAATTTTTGGTCACTCTGTCATGAAGTTTTGCAAGAAAGTGAAACACCTCAGAATCAACTTTAAAGTACTTTCTTATACTTATATGGGCAACAGGACTTGACTAAAAATAAAAATCAAAATTTTAAATTTTCAAAATTTTTTCTTTAAGTGAGTGTAAAAAAAGGACCCTTATCTAAAATTCCAACAAATACGACAAAATCGATTTTTGAGAAACAACTATTTTAAGTTGTAGAATCAATTTATAGATGAAATCATGGCTAAAATGACATTCCACACGAAAATCGGGTTAGATTTGACAAAGTTATGCACGTTTGAAATCTGTCGACCCTTGGGACTGGCAACTTTACAAGTCAAATTTTTGGTCAATCTGTCATGAAGTTTTGCAAGAAAGTGAAACACCTCAGAATCAACTTTAAAGTACTTTCTTATACTTATATGAGCACCAGGACTTGACTAAAAATGAAAAATCAAAATTTTAAATTTTCAAAATTTTTTCTTTAAGAGAGTGTAAAAAAAGGACCCTTATCTAAAATTCCAACAAATGCGACAAAATCGATTTTTGAGAAACAACTATTTTAAGTTGTAGAATCAATTTATAGATGAAATCATGGCTAAAATGACATTCCGCACGAAAATCGGGTTAGATTTGACAAAGTTATGCAAGTTTGAAATCTGTCGACCCTTGGGACTGGCAACTTTACAAGTCAAATTTTTGGTCAATCTGTCATGAAGTTTTGCAAGAAAGTGAAACACCTCAGAATCAACTTTAAAGTACTTTCTTATACTTATATGAGCAACAGGACTTGACTAAAAATAAAAATCAAAATTTTAAATTTTCAAAATTTTTTCTTTAAGAGAGTGTAAAAAAGGCCCTTATCTAAAATTCCAACAAATGCGACAAAATCGATTTTTGAGAAACAACTATTTTAAGTTGTAGAATCAATTTATAGATGAAATCATGGCTAAAATGACATTCCACACGAAAATCGGGTTAAATTTGACAAAGTTATGCAAGTTTGAAATCTGTCGACCCTTGGGACTGGCAACTTTACAAGTCAAATTTTTGGTCAATCTGTCATGATGTTTTGCAAGAAAGTGAAACACCTCAGAATCAACTTTAAAGTACTTTCTTATACTTATATGAGCACCAGGACTTGACTAAAAATAAAAAATCAAAATTTTAAATTTTCAAAATTTTTTCTTTAAGAGAGTGTAAAAAAAGGACCCTTATCTAAAATTCCAACAAATGCGACAAAATCGATTTTTGAAAAACAACTATTTTAAGTTGTAGAATCAATTTATAGATCAAATCATGGCTAAAATGACACTCCGCAGGAAAATCGGGTTAGATTTGACAAAGTTATGAAGTTTGAAATCTGTCGACCCTTGGGACTGGCAACTTTACAAGTCAAATTTTTGGTCAATCTGTCATGAAGTTTTGCAAGAAAGTGAAACACCTCAGAATCAACTTTAAAGTACTTTCTTATACTTATATGAGCACCAGGACTTGACTAAAAATGAAAAATCAAAATTTTAAATTTTCAAAATTTTTTCTTTAAGAGAGTGTAAAAGAAGGACCCTTATCTAAAATTCCAACAAATGCGACAAAATCGATTTTTGAAAACAACTATTTTAAGTTGTAGAATCAATTTATAGATCAAATCATGGCTAAAATGACATTCCACACGAAAATCGGGTTAGATTTGACAAAGTTATGCACGTTTGAAATCTGTCGACCCTTGGTACTGGCAACTTTACAAGTCAAATTTTTGGTCACTCTGTCATGAAGTTTTGCAAGAAAGTGAAACACCTCAGAATCAACTTTAAAGTACTTTCTTATACTTATATGAGCACCAGGACTTGACTAAAAATAAAAATCAAAATTTTAAATTTTCAAAATTTTTTCTTTAAGAGAGTGTAAAAAAAGGACCCTTATCTAAAATTCCAACAAATGCGACAAAATCGATTTTTGAGAAACAACTATTTTAAGTTGTAGAATCAATTTATAGATGAAATCATGGCTAAAATGACATTCCACACGAAAATCTGGTTAAATTTGACAAAGTTATGCAAGTTTGAAATCTGTCGACCCTTGGGACTGGCAACTTTACAAGTCAAATTTTTGGTCACTCTGTCATGAAGTTTTGCAAGAAAGTGAAACACCTCAGAATCAACTTTAAAGTACTTTCTTATACTTATATGAGCAACAGGACTTGACTAAAAATAAAAAATCAAAATTTTAAATTTTCAAAATTTTTTCTTTAAGAGAGTGTAAAAAAAGGACCCTTATCTAAAATTCCAACAAATGCGACAAAATCGATTTTTGAAAAACAACTATTTTAAGTTGTAGAATCAATTTATAGATCAAATCATGGCTAAAATGACATTCCACACGAAAATCGGGTTAGATTTGACAAAGTTATGCAAGTTTGAAATCTGTCGACCCTTGGGACTGGCAACTTTACAAGTCAAATTTTTGGTCACTCTGTCATGAAGTTTAGCAAGAAAGTGAAACACCTCAGAATCAACTTTAAGTACTTTCTTATACTTATATGAGCACCAGGACTTGACTAAAAATAAAAAATCAAAATTTTAAATTTTCAAAATTTTTTCTTTAAGAGAGTGTAAAAGAAGGACCCTTATCTAAAATTCCAACAAATGCGACAAAGTCGATTTTTGAAAAACAACTATTTTAAGTTGTAGAATCAATTTATAGATCAAATCATGGCTAAAATGACATTCCACACGAAAATCGGGTTAGATTTGACAAAGTTATGCAAGTTTGAAATCTGTCGACCCTTGGGACTGGCAACTTTACAAGTCAAATTTTTGGTCAATCTGTCATGAAGTTTTGCAAGAAAGTGAAACACCTCAGAATCAACTTTAAAGTACTTTCTTATACTTATATGGGCAACAGGACTTGATTAAAATAAAAAATCAAAATTTGAAATTTTCAAAATTTTTTCTTTAAGAGAGTGTAAAAGAAGGACCCTTATCTAAAATTCCAACAAATGCGACAAAATCGATTTTTGAAAACAACTATTTTAAGTTGTAGAATCAATTTATAGATGAAATCATGGCTAAAATGACATTCCGCACGAAAATCGGGTTAAATTTGACAAAGTTATGCAAGTTTGAAATCTGTCGACCCTTGGGACTGGCAACTTTACAAGTCAAATTTTTGGTCAATCTGTCATGAAGTTTTGCAAGAAAGTGAAACACCTCAGAATCAACTTTTAAGTACTTTCTATACTTATATGGCCAGGACTTGACTAAAAATAAAAAGTCAAAATTTTAAATTTTCAAAATTTTTTCTTTAAGAGAGTGTAAAAGAAGGTCCCTTATCTAAAATTCCAACAAATACGACAAAATCGATTTTTTGAAAAACAACTATTTTAAGTTGTAGAATCAATTTATAGATCAAATCATGGCTAAAATGACATTCCGCAGGAAAATTGGGTTGATTTGACAAAGTTGTAAGTTTTAAATCTGTCGACCCTTGGGACTGGCAACTTTACAAGTCAAATTTTTGGTCACTCTGTCATGAAGTTTTGCAAGAAAGTGAAACACCTCAGAATCAACTTTAAAGTACTTTCTTATACTTATATAAAGACTTGACTAAAATAAAAAATCAAAATTTTAAATTTTCAAAATTTTTTCTTTAAGAGAGTGTAAAAAAAGGCCCCTTATCTAAAATTCCAACAAAAACGACAAAATCGATTTTTGAAAAACAACGATTTTAGAATCAATCTATAGATCAAATCATGGCCAAAATGACATTCCACACGAAAATCGGGTTAGATTTGACAAAGTTATGCACGTTTGAAATCTGTCGACCCTTAGGACTGGCAACTTTACAAGTCAAATTTTGGTCAATCTGTCATGATGTTTTGCAAGAAAGTGAAACACCTCAGAATCAACTTTAAAGTACTTTCTATACTTATATGCGACCAGGACTTGACTAAAAATAAAAAATCAAAATTTTAAATTTTCAAAATTTTTTCTTTAAGAGAGTGTAAAAAAAGGACCCTTATCTAAAATTCCAACAAATCGACAAAGTCGATTTTGAAAAACAACTATTTTAAGTTGTAGAATCAATTTATAGATGAAATCATGGCTAAAATGACATTCACACGAAAATCGGTTAAATTTGACAAAGTTATGCAAGTTTGAAATCTGTCGACCTTGGGACTGGCAACTTTACAAGTCAAATTTTTGGTCAATCTGTCATGAAGTTTTGCAAGAAAGTGAAACACCTCAGAATCAACTTTAAAGTACTTTCTTATACTTATATGCGCAACAGGACTTGACTAAAAATGAAAAATCAAAATTTTAAATTTTCAAAATTTTTTCAAGTGAGTGTAAGAAGGACCCTTATCTAAAATTCCAACAAATACGACAAAATCGATTTTTGAAAAACAACTATTTTAAGTTGTAGAATCAATTTATAGATCAAATCATGGCTAAAATGACATTCCGCAGGAAAATTGGGTTAGATTTGACAAAGTTATGTAAGTTTGAAATCTGTCGACCCTTGGGACTGGCAACTTTACAAGTCAAATTTTTTGGTCACTCTGTCATGAAGTTTGCAAGAAAGTGAAACACCTCAGAATCAACTTTAAAGTACTTTCTTATACTTAAATGAGCACCAGGACTTGACTAAAATTGAAAATCATTTCAAATTTTCAAATTTTGTCTTAGAGACAATTATCTAAAATTTCAACAAATGTGACAAAATCGATTTTTGAGAAACAACTATTTTAAGTTGTAGAATCAATTTATAGATGAAATCATGGCTAAAATGACAATCCACACGAAATTCTGGTTAAATTTGACAAAGTTATGCAAGTTTCAAATCTGTCGACCCTTGGGACTGCGCAATTGCATAAGTCAAACTTTTTGGTCACTCTGTTTATTTGAAAGTTTTGCAAGAAAGTGAAACACCTTAGAATCAACTTTAAAGTGTCGATCTATATACTAATATGGGCTAACAGGACTCGACTGAAAATGAAAAATCGAAACTTGAAATTTTGAAAATTTTTTCTTTAAGAGAGTGTAAGTAGAAGGTCCCTTATCTGAAAATTCCAACCAAACGCGACGAAACCGGATTTTTGAAAAACAACAATCGGTTTTAAGTCGTAGGAATCCAATTTGTAGATCAAACCATGGCAAAAATGACACTCCGCAGGAAAATTGGGATTAGAATTACAGATTTTAATGAACTGTCGACCCCCTTTGGGATCATGGCAACGTTACACGTCAAATTTTTGGTCACTCTGTCACGAAGGTTACCAAGAAAGTGAAACACCTCCAGAATCTACATTAAAGTACTATCTGTTACATATATGCTTATATTTTCTTGACTAAAAAAAGAATGAAATCAAAATTTTAAATTTTCAGAATTTTTTCTTTAAGGAGACAATTATCTAAAATTCCAACAAATGCGACAAAATCGATTTTGAGAAACAACTATTTTAGTTGTAGAATCAATTTATAGATGAATCATGGCTAAAATGACAATCCACACGAAACTCTGGTTAGATTTGACAAAGTTATGCAAGTTTCAAATCTGTCGACCCCTTGTGACTGGCAACTTTACAAGTCAAATTTTGGTCAATCTGTCATGAAGTTTTGCAAGAAAGTGAAACACCTCAGAATCAACTTTAAAGTACTTTCTTATACTCATATGAGCACCAGGACTTGACTAAAAATGAAAAATCAAAATTTTAAATTTTCAATTTTTTCTAATTGAGACCCTTATCTAAAATTCCAACAAATGCGACAAAATCGATTTTTGAGAAACAACTATTTTAAGTTGTAGAATCAATTTATAGATGAAATCATGGCTAAAATGACAATCCACACGAAATTCGGTTAAATTTGACAAAGTTATGCAAGTTTCAAATCGTCGACCCTTGGGACTGGCAATTTTGCAAGTCAAATTTTTGGTCACTCTGTCATGATGTTTTGCAAGAAAGTGAAACACCTAAATCAACTTTAAAGTACTTTCTTATACTTATATGAGCACCAGGACTTGACTAAAAATAAAAATCAAAATTTTAAATTTTCAACATTTTTTCTTTAAGAGAGTGTAAAAAAAGGACCCTTATCTAAAATTTCAACAAATGCGAAAAGTCGATTTTTGAAACACAACTATTTTTAGTTGTAGAATCAATTTACAGATCAAATCATGGCTTAAATGACGTTCCACAGGAAAATTGGGTTAGATTTGACAAAGTTATGTAGTTGTTAAAACTGTCGACCCTTGCCGGCAACTTATAAGTCAAATTTTGGTCAATCTGTCATGAAGTTTTGAGCAAAAGTGAAACACCTCAGAATCAACTTTAAAGTACTTTCTTTATATATGAGCACCAGGACTTGACTAAAAATGAAAAATCAAAATTTGAAATTTTCAAATTTTTTTCTTTAAGAGACCCTTATCTAAAATTCCAACAAATGCGACAAAGTCGATTTTTGAGAAACAATATTTTGAGTTGTAGAACCAATTTGACAGATACATAATCAAAATGAGACCCAGAAAATTGGTTGATTCGACAAGTTATCTAGTTATTAAAACGTCGACCCTTGGGACGGCGGCTTACAAGCCAAATTTTGTCAATCACGAAGCTTGCAAGAAGTGAAGCACCAGAATTAATCAACACTTCGAGGTCACAGACACCTAGACTGATCAAAATGAAAATCAAAATTTGAACTTTCGAATTTTTCTTTAGCACCCATTCAAATTCGACAATGCGACAAACGATTTTTGAGAAACAACTCATTTATTGTAATCAATTAGATGAATCATGCTACAATGAAACCATAGAAATCGGTAACTGACAAGTAGGAAGTCAAATCAATGTCACTTTAGACTATACTATGGGTTGCTGGTCATCGACATGGAGGCTTCAGAAGAAAATGAAACACCTAACTGGTCAGACATTTTAGACTATGGGAACATGGACTTGATTGAAAATGGAATCAAATTTGACAGACGAAGAAAAGAAGCCTATCGAAATCAACAAATCGACAAAATCGACTTTGGAAAACAGCGAGCTTAACTGTCGTAGGATCAACTGGTAGAACAAATCATGGCTAAAATGACACTCCGCAGGAACAATTGGGTTAGATTTGGCTTTAAATCGGTCGACCCTTGGGACTGGCAACAGGTAGCAACGTCGGACTATTCGGTCACTCTGTCATGAAGCTTACCAAGAAAGCGAAACACCTCAGAATCAACTTTTGAGCACGCTCTTATAGACTGAAAATCAACAATCCGAAATTTTAAACTTTCAGATTTACTCTATAAGAGACAATTATCTGAAACCAACAAACGCGACAAAATCGATTTTTGAGAAACAACTATTTTAAGTTGTGGAATCAACAGTGTAGCTGAAATCGCGAGCTAAAGTGAGCAATCCACGCGAAATTCTGGCTAAATTTGACACAAGTTATGCAAGCTGCGGATCTGTCGACCCGTGGGATCTGGCAATCTACAAGCTCAAGTTCTTGGTCCTCTGTCATGATGTTTTGCAAGAAAGTGAAACACCTTAAAACCAACTTTGAAGCACGCTCTTATGTTTACGAGGCATACCAGGACTTGACTGAATGAAAAATCAGAAAACTTGAAATTTTCTTGACGCTTTCTTTAAGATGCAGCGTGAGACCCTTATCTAAGTCAACAAATGCGACAAAGTCGACTTTTTGGAAGAACATAAAACATTGATTAATACTAGCGAGCTAGAATCAACTTGCAGATCAAATCGATGGCTGTACATCAACGTTCCACACGAAAATCGGGTTAGATTTGACTGAAGCTATAGAATGTTGAAATCTGTCGACCCTTGGTACTAAGCGGTTCTACAAGTCAAATTTTTGGTCACTCTGACAAGAAGGCTTTGCAAGAAAGTGAAACACCTTAGAATCAACTTTTGAGCACTTTCGTACATTACATGAGCACCAGGACTTGACTCAAAATGAGAAATCAGAACTAGAAATTTTCTTAATGGACGCTTTAAGAGAGTGTGGAAGCAGGACCCTGATTCGAAAATTTCAACAATAAATGCGACAAAGTCGACGTTTGAAAAACATTTGTTTTTAGCTGCAGTAATCAATCAACGAGATCAAATCGATGGCTAAAATGGCGTTCCACACGAAAATCGGGTTAGCTCCGACAAAGCTAGGCACGCTTGAAATCTGTCGATCCCTTGGTAATTGGCGACTGGAGGAAATCAAGCTTTTGGTTCACTCTGTCATGAAGCTTAACACGAAAGTGAAACACCTCAGACTCAACTCTTAAGACTACTTTCTTATACTTATATGAGCACCAGGACTTGACTGGAACAAAATATCAAATTTTGAAATTTTCAAAATTCTTCATAGAGAGTGTAAAAAAGTAGGACCCCCTCATCTAAAACTCCAACAAATGCGGCACCATCGATTTTGAGAACCAACTCATTTTTAGTTGTAGAACTCAATTCTACAAGATCAGTTCATATTAAACATTCGCGCTAAAATGATCGTTCCACGAGAATCGGGCTAGAGTTGACACAGTTTCATGCAACTTGTTCGAAACCTATCATGTAGCACTGGCAACTTTACAAGCTCAAATTTTTGGTCCATCTATCCTGTCATAGTTTTGCAAGAAAGTGAAACACCTCAGAATCAACTTTTGCGCACTTTCTTATACTTATGTGAGCACCAGGACTTGACTAAAAATGAAAAAATCAAAATTTTAAATTTTCAAATTTTTTTCTAAAATTCCAACAAATGCGACAAAATCGATTTTTGAGAAACAACTATTTTAAGTTGTAGAATCAATTTATAGATGAAGTCATGGCTAAAATGACATTCCACACGAAAATCGGGTTAAATTTGACAAAGTTATGCAAGTTTGAAATCTGTCGACCCTTGGTCATGGCAACTTTACAAGTCAAGTTTTTGGTCACTCTGTCATGAAGTTTAACAAGAAAGTGAAACACCTCAGAATCAACTTTTAAGTACTTTCTTATACTTGACTAAAAAGAAAATCAAAATTTTAAATTTTGAAATTTTTTCTTTAAGTGAGTGTAAAAAAATACAGTAAGCTACAGTGGAGCAAGCTCGACAGTCGGAGACCCAGTACTTTTTGAGTGCAAAGCGTTCACTATTGATTGTTCTTCAATAATGCGTACCAAACAATAGATGGCGCCACTACGAAGTTAATAAACACAGAGGTCGCTAGCGTCTCTTCTTCTTCTTTGCATGTTACATTGTTAGTTAAATAACTTCCGTGTTTATCATCCGATTGGAATGAAATTTTCTGGACTGGTTTGTATCATAGTGTATATCATATGTACCAACAATCAAGGCGCTAACATTAAAGGGGCTTCTTTAATTCGACTTAGAAATTTTGTGTTTCAATTTCCGGGCGCGGAGGGGGGCGTGGCAAAAATCTAAAACAAACTTGATCAATGGTAGATGTGGATGATCCTACATACCAAATTTGGTGTCTCTAGTTCTTATAGTCTCTGAGATCTAGGTGTTCATATTTTCGAAATTTTGAACAGCCGTATACTATCCGTTTATTATCCGATCCGGATAAAACTTTCAGGGCAGGATTGGACTATAGAGTTTATCATGTATGCCAAAAATCATATCGCTAGCATTAAAGGAGCTTTCGTTATTCGACTTTGAAATTTTGTTTCAAATTTACGGGGGCGGAGGGAGGCGTGGCAAAAATCTAAAACAAACTCGTTTAATGCAAGATACAGATGAACGTACATGCCAAATTTTGTGGCTCTAGCTCTTATAGTCTCTGAGATATAGATGTTCAAAAAAGGGACAGACGGACAGACGGACAGACGGTCAGACGGACAGACAGACGGACAAGGCTATATCGACTCGGCTGTTGATGCTGATCAAGAATATATATACTTTATGGGATCTGTCACGCCTCCTTCTGCCTGTTACGCACATTTTTTTGCACAAACTTAATAGACCCATTTGTACTTTTTTAAAGTACTGGGTCTAAAAAGGACCCTTATCTAAAATTCCAACAAAAACGACAAAATCGATTTTTGAAAAACAACGATTTTAAGTTGTAGAATCAATTTATAGATGAAATCATGGCAAAAATGACACTCCGCACGAAAATTGGGTTAGATTTAGTTTTAAATCTGTCGACCCTTGGGACTGGCAACGTTACACGTCAAATTTTTGGTCACTCTGTCATGATGTTTTGCAAGAAAGTGAAACACCTCAGAATCAACTTTAAAGTACTTTCTTATACTTATATGAGCACCAGGACTTGACTAAAAATAAAAAATCAAAATTTTAAATTTTCAAATTTTTTTCTTTAAGAGACCCTTATCTAAAACTCCAACAAATGCGACAAAATCGATTTTTGAGAAACAACTATTTTAATTTGTAGAATCAATTTATAGATGAAATCATGGCTAAAATGACATTCCACACGAAAATCTGGTTAAATTTGACAAAGTTGTGAAAGTTTGAAATCTATCGACCTTGGGACTGGCAACTTTACGAGTCAAATTTTTGGTCAATCTGTCATGAAGTTTTGCAAGAAAGTGAAACACCTCAGAATCAATTTTTAAGTACTTTCTTATTCTTGACTAAAAATAAAAAATCAAAATTTTAAGATTTCAAAATTTTTTCTTTAAGAGAGTGTAAAAAAAGGACCCTTATCTAAAACTCCAACAAATGCGACAAAATCGATTTTTGAGAAACAACTATTTTAAGTTGTAGAACCAATTTATAGATTAAATCATGGCTAAAATGACAATCCACACGAAATTCTGGTTAAATTTGACAAAGTTATGTAAGTTCAAATCTGTCGACCCTTGGGACTGGCAATTTTACAAGTCAAATTTTTGGTCACTCTGTCATGATGTTTTGCAAGAAAGTGAAACACCTTAGAATCAACTTTAAAGTACTTTCTTATATTTATATGAGCACCAGGACTTGACTAAAAATAAAAAATCAAAATTTTAAATTTTCAAATTTTTTTCTTTAAGAGACCCTTATCTAAAACTCCAACAAATGCGACAAAATCGATTTTTGAGAAACAACTATTTTAAGTTGTAGAATCAATTTATAGATGAAATCATGGCTAAAATGACAATCCACACGAAATTCTGGTTAAATTTGACAAAGTTATGCAAGTTTCAAATCTGTCGACCCTTGGGACTGGCAATTTTACAAGTCAAATTTTTGGTCACTCTGTCATGATGTTTTGCAAGAAAGTGAAACACCTTAGAATCAACTTTAAAGTACTATCTTATACTTATATGGGCAACAGGACTTGACTAAAAATGAAAAATCAAAATTTGAAATTTTGAAAATTTTTTCTTTAAGAGAGTGTAAAAGAAGGTCCCTTATCTAAAATTCCAACAAATGCGACAAAATCGATTTTTGAAAAACAACGGTTTTAAGTTGTAGAATCAATTTGTAGATCAAATCATGGCTAAAATGACACTCCGCAGGAAAATTGGGTTAGATTTAGTTTTAAATCTGTCGACCCTTGGGACTGGCAACGTTACACGTCAAATTTTTGGTCACTCTGTCATGAAGTTTAACAAGAAAGTGAAACACCTCAGAATCTACTTTTAAGTACTTTCTTATACTTGACTAAAAATGAAAAATCAAAATTTTAAATTTTCAAATTTTTTTCTTTAAGAGACCCTTATCTAAAATTCCAACAAATGCGACAAAATCGATTTTTGAGAAACAACTATTTTAAGTTGTAGAATCAATTTATAGATGAAATCATGGCTAAAATGACAATCCACACGAAATTCTGGTTAAATTTGACAAAGTTATGCAAGTTTCAAATCTGTCGACCCTTGGGACTGGCAATTTTACAAGTCAAATTTTTGGTCACTCTGTCATGATGTTTTGCAAGAAAGTGAAACACCTTAGAAAGTTGTAAAGTTGTAGAATCAATTTATAGATGAAATCATGGCTAAAATGACGTTCCACACGAAAATCGGGTTAGATTTGACAAAGTTATGCACGTTTGAAATCTGTCGACCCTTGGTAATGGCAACTTTACAAGTCAAGTTTTTGGTCACTCTGTCATGAAGTTTAACAAGAAAGTGAAACACCTCAGAATCTACTTTAAAGTACTTTCTTATAGTTATATGAGCACCAGGACTTGACTAAAAATAAAAAATCAAAATTTTAAATTTTCAAATTTTTTTCTTTAAGAGACCCTTATCTAAAACTCCAACAAATGCGACAAAATCGATTTTTGAGAAACAACTATTTTAAGTTGTAGAATCAATTTATAGATGAAATCATGGCTAAAATGACATTCCACACGAAAATCTGGGTTAGATTTGACAAAGTTATGCAAGTTTAAAATCTGTCGACCCTTGGGACTGGCAACTTTACAAGTCAAATTTTTGGTCAATCTGTCATGAAGTTTTGCAAGAAAGTGAAACACCTCAGAATCAACTTTAAAGTACTTTCTTATACTATGGCACCAGGACTTGACTAAAAATGAAAAATCAAAATTTTAAATTTTCAAAATTTTTTCTTTAGAGAGTGTAAAAAAGGCCCTTATCTAAAATTCCAACAAATGCGACAAAATCGATTTTTGAAAAACAACTATTTTAAGTTGTAGAATCAATTTATAGATCAAATCATGGCTAAAATGACATTCCACACGAAAATCGGGTTAGATTTGACAAAGTTATGCACGTTTGAAATCTGTCGACCCTTGGGACTGGCAACTTTACAAGTCAAATTTTTGGTCACTCTGTCATGAAGTTTTACAAGAAAGTGAAACACCTCAGAATCAACTTTAAAGTACTTTCTTATACTATATGAGCACCAGGACTTGACTAAAAATAAAAAATCAAAATTTTAAATTTTCAAATTTTTTCTTAAGTGAGTGTAAAAGAAGGACCCTTATCTAAAATTCCAACAAATGCGACAAAATCGATTTTTGAAAAACAACTATTTTAAGTTGTAGAATCAATTTATAGATCAAATCATGGCTAAAATGACATTCCACACGAAAATCGGGTTAGATTTGACAAAGTTATGCAAGTTTGAAATCTGTCGACCCTTGGGACTGGCAACTTTACAAGTCAAATTTTTGGTCACTCTGTCATGAAGTTTTACAAGAAAGTGAAACACCTCAGAATCAACTTTAAAGTACTTTCTTATACTTATATGAGCACCAGGACTTGACTAAAAATAAAAAATCAAAATTTTAAATTTTCAAAATTTTTTCTTTAAGAGAGTGTAAAAAAAGGACCCTTATCTAAAACTCCAACAAATGCGACAAAATCGATTTTTGAGAAACAACTATTTTAAGTTGTAGAACCAATTTATAGATTAAATCATGGCTAAAATGACATTCCACAGGAAAATTGGGTTAGATTTGACAAAGTTATGCAAGTTTGAAATCTGTCGACCCTTGGGACTGGCAACTTTACAAGTCAAATTTTTGGTCAATCTGTCATGAAGTTTTGCAAGAAAGTGAAACACCTCAGAATCAACTTTAAAGTACTTTCTTATACTTATATGAGCACCAGGACTTGACTAAAAATAAAAAATCAAAATTTTAAATTTTCAAAATTTTTTCTTTAAGAGTGTAAAAAAGGACCCTTATCTAAAATTCCAACAAATGCGACAAAATCGATTTTTGAGAAACAACTATTTTAAGTTGTAGAATCAATTTATAGATCAAATCATGGCTAAAATGACATTCCGCACGAAAATTGGGTTAGATTTGACAAAGTTATGCAAGTTTGAAATCTGTCGACCCTTGGGACTGGCAACTTTACAAGTCAAATTTTTGGTCACTCTGTCATGATGTTTTGCAAGAAAGTGAAACACCTCAGAATCAACTTTAAAGTACTTTCTTATACTTATATGAGCACCAGGACTTGACTAAAAATGAAAAATCAAAATTTGAAATTTTCTAAATTTTTTCTTTAAGAGAGTGTAAAAGAAGGACCCTTATCTAAAATTCCAACAAATGCGACAAAATCGATTTTTGAAAAACAACGATTTTAAGTTGTAGAATCAATTTATAGATCAAATCATGGCTAAAATGACATTCCACACGAAAATCGGGTTAGATTTGACAAAGTTATGCACGTTTAAAATCTGTCGACCCTTGGTACTGGCAACTTTACAAGTCAAATTTTTGGTCACTCTGTCATGAAGTTTAGCAAGAAAGTGAAACACCTCAGAATCAACTTTAAAGTACTTTCTTATACTTATATGGGCACCAGGACTTGATTAAAATAAAATTCAAAATTTGAAATTTTCAAAATTTTTTCTTTAAGAGAGTGTAAAAGAAGGACCCTTATCTAAAATTCCAACAAATGCGACAAAATCGATTTTTGAAAAACAACTATTTTAAGTTGTAGAATCAATTTATAGATCAAATCATGGCTAAAATGACATTCCACACGAAAATCGGGTTAGATTTGACAAAGTTATGCACGTTTGAAATCTGTCGACCCTTGGTACTTGCAACTTTACAAGTCAAATTTTTGGTCACTCTGTCATGAAGTTTTACAAGAAAGTGAAACACCTCAGAATCAACTTAAAAGTATTTTCTTATACTTGACTAAAAATGAAAAATCAAAATTTTAAATTTTCAAATTTTTTTCTTTAAGTGAGTGTTAAAAAAGGACCCTTATCTAAAATTCCAACAAATACGACAAAATCGATTTTTGAAAAACAACGATTTTAAGTTGTAGAATCAATCTATAGATCAAATCATGGCCAAAATGACATTCCACACGAAAATCGGGTTAGATTTGACAAAGTTATGCACGTTAGAAATCTGTCGACCCTTGGTACTGGCAACTTTACAATTCAAATTTTTGGTCACTCTATCATGAAGTATAACAAGAAAGTGAAACACCTCATAATCAACTTTAAAGTATTTTCTTATACTTGACTAAAAATAAAAAATCAAAATTTTAAATTTTCAAAATTTTTTCTTTAAGTGAGTGTAAAAAAAGGACCCTTATCTAAAATTCCAACAAATACGACAATATCGATTTTTGAAAAACAAAAATTTTAAGTTGTAGAATCAATCTATAGATCAAATCATGGCCAAAATGACATTCCACACGAAAATCGGGTTAGATTTGACAAAGTTATGCACGTTTGAAATCTGTCGACCCTTGGTACTGGCAACTTTACAATTCAAATTTTTGTCACTCTATCATGAAGTTTAACAAGAAAGTGAAACACCTAAGAATCAACTTTAAAGTATTTTCTTATACTTATATGGGCACCAGGACTTGACTAAAAATGAAAAATCAAAATTTTAAATTTTCAAATTTTTTTCTTTAAGAGACAGTTATCTAAAATTCCAACAAATGCGACAAAATCGATTTTTGAGAAACAACTATTTTAAGTTGTAGAATCAATCTATAGATCAAATCATGGCCAAAATGACATTCCACACGAAAATCGGGTTAGATTTGACAAAGTTATTTACGTTTGAAATCTGTCGACCCTTGGTACTGGCAACTTTACAATTCAAATTTTTGTCACTCTATCATGAAGTTTAACAAGAAAGTGAAACACCTCAGAATCAACTTTAAAGTATTTTCTTATACTTATATGGGCACCAGAACTTGACTAAAAATGAAAAATCAAAATTTTCAATTTTCAAAATTTTTTCTTTAAGAGAGTGTAAAAAAAGGACCCTTATCTAAAACTCCAACAAATGCGACAAAATCGATTTTTGAGAAACAACTATTTTAAGTTGTAGAATCAATTTATAGATGAAATCATGGCTAAAATGACAATCCACACGAAATTCTGGTTAAATTTGACAAAGTTATGCAAGTTTCAAATCTGTCGACCCTTGGGACTGGCAATTTTACAAGTCAAAATTTTGGTCACTCTGTCATGATGTTTTGCAAGAAAGTGAAACACCTCAGAATCAACTTTAAAGTACTTTCTTATACTTATATGACCACCAGGACTTGACTAAAAATAAAAAATCAAAATTTTAAATTTTCAAAATTTTTTCTTTAAGAGAGTGTAAAAAAAGGACCCTTATCTAAAACTCCAACAAATGCGACAAAATCGATTTTTGAGAAACAACTATTTTAAGTTGTAGAATCAATTTATAGATGAAATCATGGCTAAAATGACATTCCACACGAAAATCTGGTTAAATTTGACAAAGTTGTGAAAGTTTGAAATCTATCGACCTTGGGACTGGCAACTTTACGAGTCAAATTTTTGGTCAATCTGTCATGAAGTTTTGCAAGAAAGTGAAACACCTCAGAATCAATTTTTAAGTACTTTCTTATTCTTGACTAAAAATAAAAAATCAAAATTTTAAGATTTCAAAATTTTTTCTTTAAGAGAGTGTAAAAGAAGGTCCCTTATCTAAAATTCCAACAAATGCGACAAAATCGATTTTTGAAAAACAACGGTTTTAAGTCGTAGAATCAATTTGTAGATCAAACCATGGCTAAAATGACACTCCGCAGGAAAATTGGGTTAGATTTAGTTTTAAATCTGTCGACCCTTGGGACTGGCAACGTTACACGTCAAATTTTTGGTCACTCTGTCATGATGTTTTGCAAGAAAGTGAAACACCTTAGAATCAACTTTAAAGTACTTTCTTATACTTATATGAGCACCAGGACTTGACTAAAAATGAAAAATCAGAACTTGAAATTTTCTTAATTTTTTCTTTAAGAGAGTGTAAAAGAAGGACCCTTATCTAAAATTCCAACAAATGCGACAAAGTCGATTTTTGAAAAACATTTATTTTTAGTTGCAGAATCAATTTACAGATCAAATCATGGCTAAAATGACGTTCCACACGAAAATCGGGTTAGATTTGACAAAGTTATGCACGTTTGAAATCTGTCGACCCTTGGTACTGGCAACTTTACAAGTCAAGTTTTTGGTCACTCTGCCATGAAGTTTAACAAGAAAGTGAAACACCTCAGAATCTACTTTTAAGTACTTTCTTATACTTGACTAGAAATAAAAAATCAAAATTTTAAATTTTCAAAATTTTTTTCGTTAAGTGAGTGTAAAAAAAGGACCCTTATCTAAAATTCCAACAAATGCGACAAAGTCGATTTTTGAAAAACATTTATTTTTAGTTGCAGAATCAATTTACAGATCAAATCATGGCTAAAATGACGTTCCACACGAAAATCGGGTTAGATTTGACAAAGTTATGCACGTTTGAAATCTGTCGACCCTTGGTACTGGCAACTTTACAAGTCAAGTTTTTGGTCACTCTGCCATGAAGCTTAACAAGAAAGTGAAACACCTCAGAATCAACTTTAAAGTACTTTCTTATACTTATATGAGCACCAGGACTTGACTAAAAATAAAAAATCAAAATTTTAAATTTTCAAAATTTTTTCTTTAAGAGAGTGTAAAAAAAGGACCCTTATCTAAAACTCCAACAAATGCGACAAAATCGATTTTTGAGAAACAACTATTTTAATTTGTAGAATCAATTTATAGATGAAATCATGGCTAAAATGACAATCCACACGAAATTCTGGTTAAATTTGACAAAGTTATGCACGTTTGAAATCTGTCGACCCTTGGTACTGGCAACTTTACAATTCAAATTTTTGGTCACTCTGTCATGAAGTTTAACAAGAAAGTGAAACACCTCAGAATCAACTTTAAAGTATTTTCTTATACTTATATGAGCACCGGGACTTGACTAAAAATAAAAAATTTTAATTTTAATTTTTCCAAATTTTTTCTTTAAGAGAGTGTAAAAGAGGACCTTTATCTAAAATTCCAACAAATGCGACAAAGTCGATTTTTGAAAAACAACTATTTAAAGTTGTAGAATCAATAAATAGATCAAATCATGGCCAAAATGACGTTCCACACGAAAATCGGGTTAGATTTGACAAAGTTATGCACGTTTGAAATCTGTCGACCCTTGGGACTTTTAACTTTACAAGTCAAATTTTTGGTCACTCTGTCATGAAGCTTAACAAGAAAGTGAAACACCTCAGAATCAACTTTAAAGTACTTTCTTATACTTATATGAGCACCAGGACTTGACTAAAAATAAAAAATCAAAATTTTAAATTTTCAAAATTTTTCTTTCAGAGAGTGTAAAGAGGACCCTTATCTAAAATTCCAACAAATGCGACAAAATCGATTTTTGAAAAACAACTATTTTAAGTTGTAGAATCAATTTATAGATCAAATCATGGCTAAAATGACATTCCGCAGGAAAATTGGGTTAGATTTGACAAAGTTATGACTTTAAATCTGTCGACCCTTGGGACTGGCAACTTTACAATTCAAATTTTTGGTCACTCTGTCATGAAGTTTTGCAAGAAAGTGAAACACCTCAGAATCAACTTTAAAGTACTTTCTTATACTCATATGAGCACCAGGACTTGACTAAAAATGAAAAATCAAAATTTGAAATTTTCAAAATTTTTCTTTAAGAGAGTGTAAAAGAAGGACCCTTATCTAAAATTCCAACAAATGCGACAAAATCGATTTTTGAAGAAACAACTATTTTAAGTTGTAGAATCAATTTATAGATGAAATCATGGCTAAAATGACGTTCCACACGAAAATCGGGTTAGATTTGACAAAGTTATGCACGTTTGAAATCTGTCGACCCTTGGTACTGGCAACTTTACAATTCAAATTTTTGGTCACTCTGTCATGAAGTTTAGCAAGAAAGTGAAACACCTCAGAATCAACTTTAAAGTACTTTCTTATACTATATGAGCAACAGGACTTGACTAAAAATGAAAATGTCAAAATTTTAAATTTTCAAAATATTTCTTTAAGAGAGTGTAAAAGAAGGACCCTTATCTAAAATTCCAACAAATGCGACAAAGTCGATTTTTGAGAAACAACTATTTTTAGTTGTAGAATCAATTTATAGATCAAATCATGGCTAAAATGACATTCCACACGAAAATCGGGTTAGATTTGACAAAGTTATGCACGTTTGAAATCTGTCGACCCTTGGTACTGGCAACTTTACAAGTCAAATTTTTGGTCACTCTGTCATGAAGTTTAACAAGAAAGTGAAACACCTCAGAATCAACTTTTAAGTACTTTCTTATACTTATAAGCACCGACTTGATAAAAATGCAGAAAATCAAAATTTTAAATTTTCAAAATTTTTTCTTTAAGAGAGTGTAAAAAAGGACCCTTATCTAAAATTCCAACAAATACGACAAAATCGATTTTTGAAAAACAACTATTTTAAGTTGTAGAATCAATCTAAATATCAAATCTATGGCTAAAATGACATTCACCACGAAAATAGGTTAGATTTGACAAAGTTATGCAAGTTTAAAATCTGTCGACCCTTGGTACTGGCAACTTTACAAGTCAAATTTTTGGTCACTCTGTCATGAAGTTTAACAAGAAAGTGAAACACCTCAGAATCAACTTTAAAGTATTTTCTTATACTATATGGCAAGGACTTGAAAAAATAAAAAATCAAAATTTTAAATTTTCAAAATTTTTTCTTTAAGAGAGTGTAAAAAAAGACCCTTATCTAAAATTCCAACAAATGCGACAAAATCGATTTTTAGAAACAACATATTTTAAATTGTAGAATCAATTTATAGATCAAATCATGGCTAAAATGACATTCACACGAAAATCGGGTTAGATTTGACAAAGTTGTGCACGTTTGAAATCTGTCGACCCTTGGGACTGGCAACTTTACAAGTCAAATTTTTGGTCAATCTGTCATGAAGTTTTGCAAGAAAGTGAAACACCTCAGAATCAACTTTAAAGTACTTTCTTATACTCTTGACTAAAAAATAAAAAATCAAAATTTTAAGATTTTCAAAATTTTTTCTTTAAGAGAGTGTAAAAAAAGGACCCTTATCTAAAACTCCAACAAATGCGACAAAATCGATTTTTGAGAAACAACTATTTTAAGTTGTAGAATCAATTTATAGATTAAATCATGGCTAAAATGACATTCCGCAGGAAAATTGGGTTAGATTTGACAAAGTTATGTAAGTATTAAATCTGTCGACCCTTGGGACTGGCAACTTTACAAGTCAAATTTTTGGTCAATCTGTCATGAAGTTTTGCAAGAAAGTGAAACACCTCAGAATCAACTTTAAAGTACTTTCTTATACTCATATGAGCACCAGGACTTGACTAAAAATGAAAAATCAAAATTTTAAATTTTCAAAATTTTTTCTTTAAGAGAGTGTAAAAAAGGACCCTTATCTAAAATTCCAACAAATGCGACAAAATCGATTTTTGAGAAACAACTATTTTAAGTTGTAGAATCAATTTATAGATCAAATCATGGCCAAAATGACATTCCACACGAAAATCGGGTTAGATTTGACAAAGTTATGCACGTTTGAAATCTGTCGACCCTTGGGACTGGCAACTTTACAAGTCAAATTTTTGGTCACTCTGTCATGAAGTTTTACAAGAAAGTGAAACACCTCAGAATCAACTTTAAAGTACTTTCTTATACTTATATGGGCACCAGGACTTGACTAAAAATAAAAAATCAAAATTTTAAATTTTCAAAATTTTTTCTTTAAGAGAGTGTAAAAAAAGGACCCTTATCTAAAATTCCAACAAATGCGACAAAATCGATTTTTGAGAAACAACTATTTTAAGTTGTAGAATCAATTTATAGATGAAATCATGGCTAAAATGACATTCCACACGAAAATCGGGTTAAATTTGACAAAGTTATGCAAGTTTGAAATCTGTCGACCCTTGGGACTGGCAATTTTACAAGTCAAATTTTTGGTCACTCTGTCATGATGTTTTGCAAGAAAGTGAAACACCTCAGAATCAACTTTAAAGTACTTTCTTATACTTATATGAGCACCAGGACTTGACTAAAAATGAAAAATCAAAATTTGAAATTTTCAAAATTTTTTCTTTAAGAGAGTGTAAAAGAAGGACCCTTATCTAAAATTCCAACAAATGCGACAAAATCGATTTTTGAAAAACAACTATTTTAAGTTGTAGAATCAATTTATAGATCAAATCATGGCTAAAATGACATTCCACACGAAAATCGGGTTAGATTTGACAAAGTTATGCACGTTTGAAATCTGTCGACCCTTGGGTACTGGCAACTTTACAAGTCAAATTTTTGGTCACTCTGTCATGAAGTTTAACAAGAAAGTGAAACACCTCAGAATCAACTTTAAAGTACTTTCTTATACTTATATGGGCAACAGGACTTGACTAAAAATAAAAAATCAAAATTTTAAATTTTCAAAATTTTTTCTTTAAGAGAGTGTAAAAAAAGGACCCTTATCTAAAATTCCAACAAATGCGACAAAATCGATTTTTGAAAAACAACTATTTTAAGTTGTAGAATCAATTTATAGATCAAATCATGGCTAAAATGACATTCCACACGAAAATCGGGTTAAATTTGACAAAGTTATGCAAGTTTGAAATCTGTCGACCCTTGGGACTGGCAACTTTACAAGTCAAATTTTTGGTCACTCTGTCATGATGTTTTGCAAGAAAGTGAAACACCTCAGAATCAACTTTAAAGTACTTTCTTATACTTATATGAGCACCAGGACTTGACTAAAAATAAAAAATCAAAATTTTAAATTTTCAAAATTTTTTCTTTAAGAGAGTGTAAAAAAAGGACCCTTATCTAAAATTCCAACAAATGCGACAAAATCGGTTTTTTGCAACAACTATTTTAATT
>JAWNND010001145.1:0-14252 GCA_035043265.1 Drosophila testacea | reverse complement strand
TCGTCACATTCATCAAAAAATGTCGGACAGAAACAAGTCACATTCATGGAAAAATGGCGGACAGAACGTGGTCAAAATGGTGGATATAATTTGACCATAGTCGTCAAATTTATAGAACAATAGCGGACAGAGTGAGGTCAAAATGGTGGAAATATTGTGACCATTGTCGTCACGTTCACAGAAAAATGACGGCAGAAACAGTTCAAAGTGGTGGACATAATGTGACCATAGTCGTTACATGCATAGAAAAATGGCGGACAGAAAGAGGTCAAAACTGTATACATAATGTTACCATAGTCGTCACATTCGTGAAAAAATTTCGGACGGAATGAGGTCAAAATGGTACACATATTGTGACCATAGTCGTCATATTCATAGAAAATCAGCGGACCGAAAGAGGTCAAAATGGTGAACATAATGTGAACATTGTCGTCACATTCATGGAAAAATGGCGGACAGAACGAGGTCAAAATGGTGGACATAATGTGACCATAGTCGTCACATTCATAGAAAAATGGCGGACAGAAAGAGGTCAAAATGGTGGACATAATGTGACCATTGTCGTCACATTCATGGAAAAATGGCGGACAGGAAATAATGTGACCATGCGTCCATCATGGAAAAAGGCGGACAAAGAGGTCAAAATGGTGGACATAATTGTGACCATAGTCGTCACATTCATGGAAAAATGGCGGACAGAAAGAGGTCAAAATGGTGGACATAATGTGACCATTGTCGTCACATTCATAGAAAAATGGCGGACAGAAAGAGGTCAAAATGGTGGACATAATGTGACCATAGTCGTCACATTCATAGAAAAATGGCGGACAGAAAGAGGTCAAAATGGTGGACATAATGTGACCATAGTCGTCACATTCATGGAAAAATGGCGGACAGAAAGAGGTCAAAATGGTGGACATAATGTGACCATAGTCGTCACATTCATGGAAAAATGGCGGACAGAACGAGGTCAAAATGGTGGACATAATGTGACCATTGTCGTCACATTCATAGAAAAATGGCGGACAGAAAGAGGTCAAAATGGTGGACATAATGTGACCATTGTCGTCACATTCATGGAAAAATGGCGGACAGAAAGAGGTCAAAATGGTGGACATAATGTGACCATAGTCGTCACATTCATAGAAAAATGGCGGACCGAAAGAGGTCAAAATGGTGGACATAATGTGACCATTGTCGTCACATTCATGGAAAAATGGCGGACAGAACTGAGGTCAAAATGGTGGACATAATGTGACCATAGTCGTCACAATCATGGAAAAAGAGGCGGACCGAAAGAGGTCAAAATGGTGGACATAATGTGACCATTGTCGTCACATTCATGGAAAAATGGCGGACAGAATGAGGTCAAAATGGTGGACATAATTGTGACCATAGTCGTCACATTCATAGAAAAATAGCGGACAGAAAGAGGTCAAAATGGTGGACATAATGTGACCATTGTCGTCACATTCATAGAAAAATGGCGGACAGAAAGAGGTCAAAATGGTGGACATAATGTGACCATAGTCGTCACATTCATAGAAAATGTTGACAGAATGAGGTCAAAATGGTGGACATAATGTGACCATTGTCGTCATTCAGAAAAATGGCGGCAGAAAGGTCAAAATGGTGGACATAATGTTACCATAGTCGTCACATTCATCGAATAATGTCGGACAGAAACAAGTCACATTCATGGAAAAATGGCGGACAGAACGTGTTAAAAATGGTGGACATAATTTGAGCATAGTCGTCAAATTTATAGAACAATAGCGGATAGAGTGAGGTCAAAATGGTGGAGATATTGTGACCATTGTCGTCACGTTCACAGAAAAATGACGGCAGAAACAGGTCAAAGTGGTGGACATAATGTGACCATAGTCGTTACATGCATAGAAAAATGGCGGACAGAAAGAGGTCAAAACTGTATACATAATGTTACCATAGACGTCACATTCGTGAAAAAATTGCGGACGGAATGAGGTCAAAATGGTGACACATATTGTGACCATTGTCGTCACATTCATAGAAAAATGGCGGACAGAAAGAGGTCAAAATGGTGGACATAATGTGACCATAGTCGTCACATTCATGGAAAAATGGCGGAGAACGAGGTCAAAATGGTGAACATAATGTGACCATTGTCGTCACATTCATGGAAAAATGGCGGACAGAAAGAGGTCAAAATGGTGGACATAAGTGTGACCATTGTCGTCACATTCATAGAAAAACAGCGGACCGAAAGAGGTCAAAATGGTGAACATAATGTGAACATTGTCGTCACATTCATGGAAAAATGGCGGACAGAACGAGGTCAAAATGGTGGATATAATTTGACCATAGTCGTTACATTCATAGAAAAATAGCTGACAGAGTGAGGTCAAAATGGTGGACATAATGTGACCATTGTCGTTACATTCATAGAAAAATGGCGGACAGAAACAGGTCAAATGGTGGACATAATGTGACCATAGTCGTTTTATTTATAGAAAAATGGTGGACATAATGTGACCATTGTCGTCACAATCATGGAAAAAAGGCGGACAGAATGAGGTCAAAATGGTGGACATAATGTGAACATTGTCGTCACATTCATGGAAAAATGGCGGACAGAACGAGGTCAAAATGGTGGATATAATTTGACCATAGTCGTTACATTCATAGAAAAATAGCTGACAGAGTGAGGTCAAAATGGTGGACATAATGTGACCATTGTCGTTACATTCATAGAAAAATGGCGGACAGAAACAGGTCAAATGTTGGACATAATGTGACCATAGTCGTTTTATTTATAGAAAAATGGTGGACATAATGTGACCATTGTCGTCACAATCATGGAAAAAAGGCGGACAGAATGAGGTCAAAATGGTGGACATAATGTGAACATTGTCGTCACATTCATGGAAAAATGGCGGACAGAACGAGGTCAAAATGGTGGATATAATTTGACCATAGTCGTTACATTCATAGAAAAATAGCTGACAGAGTGAGGTCAAAATGGTGGACATAATGTGACCATTGTCGTTACATTCATAGAAAAATGGCGGACAGAAACAGGTCAAATGGTGGACATAATGTGACCATAGTCGTTTTATTTATAGAAAAATGGTGGACATAATGTGACCATTGTCGTCACAATCATGGAAAAAAGGCGGACAGAATGAGGTCAAAATGGTGGACATAATGTGAACATTGTCGTCACATTCATGGAAAAATGGCGGACAGAACGAGGTCAAAATGGTGGATATAATTTGACCATAGTCGTTACATTCATAGAAAAATAGCTGACAGAGTGAGGTCAAAATGGTGGACATAATGTGACCATTGTCGTTACATTCATAGAAAAATGGCGGACAGAAACAGGTCAAATGTTGGACATAATGTGACCATAGTCGTTTTATTTATAGAAAAATGGTGGACATAATGTGACCATTGTCGTCACAATCATGGAAAAAGGCGGACAGAATGAGGTCAAAATGGTGGACATAATGTGACCATTTTCGTCATATTCATAGAAAAACAGCGGACCGAAAGAGGTCAAAATGGTGGAAATATTGTGACCATTGTCGTCACGTTCACAGAAAAATGACGGCAGAAACAGGTCAAAGTGGTGGACATAATGTGACCATAGTCGTTACATGCATAGAAAAATGGCGGACAGAAAGAGGTCAAAACTGTATACATAATGTTACCATAGTCGTCACATTCGTGAAAAAATTTCGGACAGAATGAGGTCAAAATGGTACACATATTGTGACCATAGTCGTCATATTCATAGAAAAACAGCGGACCGAAAGAGGTCAAAATGGTGAACATAATGTGACCGTAGTCGTCAAATTTATAGAACAATAGAGGACAGAGTGAGGTCAAAATGGTTAACATAATGTGAATATTGTCGTTAAATTCATAGAAAAATGGCGGACAGAACGAGGTCAAAATGGTTATATGACCATAGTCGTTACAATCATAGAAAAATGGGTGAGAGAAAGAGGTCAAAATGGTGGTCATAAGTTGACCATTGTCGTCATATTCATAGAAAAACAGCGGACCGAAAGAGGTCAAAATGGTGAACATAATGTGAACATTGTCGTCACATTCATGGAAAAATAGCGGACAGAACGAGGTCAAAATGGTGGACATAATGTGACCATTGTCGTTACATTCATCGAAAAATGTCGGACAGAAACAAGTCAAAATGGTGGACCCAATGTGAGCATTGTCGTCACATTCATGGAAAAATGGCGGTCAGACTGAGGTCAAAATGGTGGACATATTGTGACCATAGGCGTCACAATCATGGAAAAGAGGCGGACCGAAAGAGGTCAAAATGGTGAACATAATGTGAACATTGTCGTCACATTCATGGAAAAATGGCGGACAGAACGAGGTCAAAATGGTGGATATAATTTGACCATAGTCGTTACATTCATAGAAAAATAGCTGACAGAGTGAGGTCAAAATGGTGGACATAATGTGACCATTGTCGTTACATTCATAGAAAAATGGCGGACAGAAACAGGTCAAATGGTGGACATAATGTGACCATAGTCGTTTTATTTATAGAAAAATGGTGGACATAATGTGACCATTGTCGTCACAATCATGGAAAAAGGCGGACAGAATGAGGTCAAAAAGGTGGACATAATGTGACCATTTTCGTCACATTCATGGAAAAATGGCGGCAAAATGAGGTCAAAATGGTGGAGATATTGTGACCATAGTCGTAACAAACATAGAAAAATTGCAGACATAAAGAGGTCAAAATGGGGGACATAACGTGACCATAGTCGTTATATTCATAGAAAAATGGCAAACCGAAAGTGGTCAAAATGGTTGACATAATATGACCACAGTCGTCACACTCATAGAAAAATGGGGAAAAAAAGAGGTCAAAATGGTGGACATATTGTGACCATTGTCATCACATTCATGGAAAAATGGCGGTCAGAATGAGGTCAAAATGGTGGACATAATGTTACCATAGTCGTCACATTCATCGAAAAATGTCGGACAGAAACAAGTCACATTCATGGAAAAATGGCGGACAGCACGAGGTCAAAATGGTGGAGATATTGTGACCATAGTCGTAACAAACATAGAAAAATTGCAGACATAAAGAGGTCAAAATGGGGGACATAATGTGACCATAGTCGTTATATACATAGAAAAATGGCAAACCGAAAGTGGTCAAAATGGTTGACATAATGTGACCACAGTCGTCACACTCATAGAAAAATGGGGAAAAAAAGAGGTCAAAATGGTGGACATAATGTGAACATTGTCTCACATTCATGGAAAAATGGCGGACAGAACGAGGTCAAAATGGTGGACATAATGTGACCATAGTCGTCACATTCATGGAAAAATGGCGGACAGAAAGAAGTCAAAATTGTGGACATAAGTTGACCATTGTCGTCACATTCATAGAAAAACAGAGGCCCGAAAGAGGTCAAAATGGTGAACATAATGTGAACATTGTCGTCACATTCATGGAAAAATGGCGGGCAGAACGAGGTCAAAATGGTGGATATAATTTGACCATAGTCGTCAAATTTATAGAACAATAGAGGACAGAGTGAGGTCAAAATGGTGAACATAATGTGACTATTGTCGATAAATTCATAGAAAAATGGCGGACAGAACGAGGTCAAAATGGTAATATGACCATAGTCGTTACAATCATAGAAAAATGGGTGAGAGAAAGAGGTCAAAATGGTGGTCATAAGTTGACCATTGTCGTCATATTCATAGAAAAACAGCGGACCGAAAGAGGTCAAAATGGTGAACATAATGTGAACATTGTCGTCACATTCATTTTAAAATGGCGGACAGAACGAGGTCAAAATGGTGGACATAATGTGACCATTGTCGTTACATTCATCGAAAAATGTCGGACAGAAACAAGTCAAAATGGTGGACCCAATGTGAGCATTGTCGTCACATTCATGGAAAAATGGCGGACAGAAAGAAGTCAAAATTGTGGACATAAGTTGACCATTGTCGTCACATTCATAGAAAAACAGCAGACCGAAAGAGGTCAAAATGGTGAACATAATGTGAACAATGTCGTCACATTCATGGAAAAATGGCGGACAGAACGAGGTCAAAAAATGTCGGACAGAAACAAGTCAAAATGGTGGACCCAATGTGAGCATTGTCGTCACATTCATGGAAAAATGGCGGTCAGACTGAGGTCAAAATGGTGGACATATTGTGACCATAGGCGTCACAATCATGGAAAAAGGCGGACCGAAAGAGGTCAAAATGGTGAACATAATGTGAACATTGTCGTCACATTCATGGAAAAATGGCGGACAGAACGAGGTCAAAAGATGTCGGACAGAAACAAGTCAAAATGGTGGACCCAATGTGAGCATTGTCGTCACATTCATGGAAAAATGGCGGTCAGACTGAGGTCAAAATGGTGGACATATTGTGACCATAGGCGTCACAATCATGGAAAAAAGGCGGACCGAAAGAGGTCAAAATGGTGAACATATTGTGAACATTGTCGTCACATTCATGGAAAAATGGCGGACAGAACGAGGTCAAAATGGTGGATATAATTTGACCATAGTCGTTACATTCATAGAAAAATAGCTGACAGAGTGAGGTCAAAATGGTGGACATAATGTGACCATTGTCGTTACATTCATCGAAAAATGTCGGACAGAAACAAGTCAAAATGGTGGACCCAATGTGAGCATTGTCGTCACATTCATGGAAAAATGGCGGTCATACTGAGGTCAAAATGGTGGACATATTGTGACCATAGGCGTCACAATCATGGAAAAATGGCGGACCGAAAGAGGTCAAAATGGTGAACATAATGTGAACATTGTCGTCACATTCATGGAAAAATGGCGGACAGAACGAGGTCAAAATGGTGGATATAATTTGACCATAGTCGTCACATTCATAGAAAAATAGCTGACAGAGTGAGGTCAAAATGGTGGACATAATGTGACCATGGGCGTCACATTCATAGAAAAATGGCGGACGGACAGAGGTCAAAATGGTGGACATATTGTGACCATTGTCGTCACATTCATAGAAAAGTGGCCGACAGAAAGATGTCAAAATGGTGGACATAATGTGACCATTGTCGCCACATTCATAGAAAAGTGGCGGACAGAAAGAGGTCAAAATGGTGGACATAATGTGACCATTGTCGCCACATTCATGGAAAAGTGGCGGACAGAAAGAAGTCAAAATGGTGGACATAATGTGACCATTGTCGTCACATTCATAGAAAAATGGCCGACAGAAAGAGGTCAAAATGGTGGACATAATGTGACCATTGTCGCCACATTCATAGAAAAATATCGGACAGAAAGAGGTCAAAATGGTGGACATAATGTGACCATGGGCGTCACATTCATAGAAAAATGGCCGACAGAAAGAGGTCAAAATGGTGGACATAATGTGACCATGGGCGTCACATTCATAGAAAAATGGCGGACAGAAAGATGTCAAAATGGTGGACATAATGTGACCATTGTCGCCACATTCATAGAAAAATATCGGACAGAAAGAGGTCAAAATGGTGGACATAATGTGACCATTGTCGTCACATTCATAGAAAAATGGCGGACGGACAGAGGTCAAAATGGTGGACATAATGTGACCATGGTCGTCACATTCATGGAAAAATGGCGGACAGAAAGAGGTCAAAATGGTGGACATAATGTGACCATGGGCGTCACATTCATAGAAAAATGGCGGACAGAAAGAGGTCAAAATGGTGGACATAATGTGACCATTGTCGTCACATTCATAGAAAAATGGCGGACAGAAAGAGGTCAAAATGGTGGACATAATGTGACCATGGTCGTCACATTCATAGAAAAATGGCGGACAGAAAGAGGTCAAAATGGTGGACATAATGTGACCATTGTCGTTACATTCATCGAAAAATGTCGGACAGAAACAAGTCAAAATGGTGGACCTAATGTGAGCATTGTCGTCACATTCATGGAAGAATGGCGGTCAGAATGAGGTCAAAATGGTGGACATATTGTGACCATAGTCGTCACAAACATAAAAAATGGCGGACATAAAGAGGTCAAAAAGGTGGACATAATGTGACCATAGTCGTTACATACATAGAAAAATGGCAAACCGAAAGTGGTCAAAATGGTGGTCATAATGTGACCACAGTCGTTACATTCATAGAAAAATTGCGGGCCGAATGAGGTCAAAATGGTGGACATAATGTGACCATAGTCTTTACATTCATGGAAAAATGGCGGTCAGAATGAGGTCAAAATTGTGGACATATTGTGACCATAGTCGTCACATACATAGAAAAATTGAGGGCCGAAAGAGGTCAAAATGGTGGACATAATATGACCATAGTCGTAACATTCATAGAAAAATGGGGGAGAAAAAGAGGTCAAAATGGTGGTCATAATGTGACCACAGTCGTTACATTCATAGACAAATGGGGGACAGAAACAGGTAAAAACTCTGGACATAATGTTACCATAGTCGTCACATTCATCGAAAAATGTCGGACAGAAACAAGTCAAAATGGTGGACCATTCATGGAAAAATGGCGGTCAGAATAAGGTCACAATGGTGGACATAATGTGAACATTGTCGTCACATTCATGGAAAAATGGCGGACAGAACGAGGTCAAAATGGTGGATATAATTTGACCATGGTCGTTACATTCTGTGAGGCGACACTTATGGGCATCGCCGCACATTATAACATGTAACATAACTAACATAACATAGAATAGAAAATAATTCGTATTTTAAACGTAACAGCCGTTATTGGCGGGCAAGGGCGCGCCAGCGATCGGTTGTACAACACTGCAGAGTAAAGCGCGGCTTCACCTCGTGAGGAGAGAGTGAAAGCTCCGAGGTGAAGAGCGAAAGCTCTGTGGGGAGTTGTGCAACCGACGCTAGCGCGTGCCCGCCGAACGAAGGGCTCAGGAGTCGGTGATCGTAAGCAAAAGGGAACAGACGTGCAAGTTGGCGCGTCTGAAGAGAAAAGGAAACAGTAAGTAGAAGGGGACAAGCGGAGCGCTAGGGCTCCTAAGGACAGTGCAGCAGGGTAGTGTAGTAGCCAGAATAACTAGTATATTTAAAGTTGACATAAATAGTAAGAATAAAAATTACTAAACTAGAACCCATCTGTTTTATTAATCTTTCCCTTCCTCAATAATTAACCGTAGCTAGACAACGAGGATTGTTTCCCGTTGGCCGTGTGAGTAATCTCGGCGATCCCTAATCCCAAAGTAGTAATAGTTTGTAGTAATCCAACAACGAGGATAGTTGCCCGTTGGCCGTGCGAACAATCCCGGCAACCCATAATCAGTAGTACTAACCACTAGTAGTTAAACAACGAGGATAGAGTCCCGTTGGCCGAGTGAATAATCCCGGCAAGTAACAGTAGTTAGCGACCCTAACGGACAGTCTGTGATGCACCGGTTGATACCCTGTGCGGCTGCGAACTCCGTAGGGAAGTCCCACGTAATAGTGTGGTTGTAGTTAGACATTAATATTCTCGTTAGTATTTATTTTTATGCCCACACAGCCGAACATTTCCCGCCTTTCCCCTTCACGTCCAGTATATTTACAAATTTCTTGTAAATAGTGAACCCGATCGGACTGAGATCTGTACCCCGGTTGGAAACTACTTTACAAGTGGCGCCCGAGCAGGGACACTGGAGGTGTGAAAAGGGTGTGGTATAGTCGTGGCATAAAAACCCACTGCTGTACCCAAACAAATGTAAGGCTGTAGGCAAATAGATAAATAGGGCATTAGTAGAAGTTACCCTTTAGTCGGACAATCCTCGCCATACCCTGCATTATTGCATGTCTTTTTTTTTTTGACGCGACACGTGCCAAAAGCGAAACAGCGTCGACAAAGAAAGAAGAAAAAAAAAGAAAGGAAGGGGGGAACTCAGTTCAGCACGCACACACACGCGCACACTGACTTACGATCAGCCGAGCCACGCGCGCGCTCACACACGTACAGAGGCGCCAGCAGACCTCAACTCTGCCCATAACGGTGTATCGCTGCCGACGTCGCGTAGGGCAGAGACGCCGTCGACTATTACGCAGTTCGCTTGCAATAGTCTCGAAAAGTGCGAATTTGCCCGAAAAGAGGCACGCGTTGGTGAGAGAAAAAGTACAGTGCGGAACGCGGACCGGCAGACGGCAGATGTACAGGCCGCCGAAGCCAAGGCAAGCGCAAAGTTTTACCAGTGATAACAGCGGGCCGACGGCCGATAAGAAATAGAAGAAACGAGCAGGTGTTTCTTGCGATGCACACAGCGGGCCGACAGGCCATGTAATTACTTACAAAATATTTTTTTGGTGTGCAGTGGGCCAAAGGCCAATATAGTAGCACCAAAACTTCTTTTTGGTGTACAGTGGGCCTGAAAGCCAATAATTACTCCCAAAATATTTTTTGTGCGTGTGCAGTGGGCCAAAGGCCAATAAGTAGCACCAAAACACTTTTTTTGGTGTACAATGGGCTGAAAACCAATAGTTACCCCTAAAATATTTTTTTTGAATTGTGCAGTGGGCCGAAGGCCAATAAATAACAACAAAACATTTTTTTTTGTGAACAGTGGGCCGAAGGCCAATAATTTCTCCTGAAATATAATTGCTTATGTACAGTGGGCCGAAGGCCAATAATTTGTTAACAGTGTATTTTTTTTTGATTGTACAGTGGGCCAAAGGCCAAAAATCATAAGCAAAATTTCGGTGTATAGTGGGCCGAAGGCCAATAGTTGATAATAAAAGTAAAACAAAGGAGGGAGAAGTAAACCGAGGAAAAAAAATATAAAATATATAATTAATAAAAGGGAAAAAAAAACAAAAAATACGATGGTAGAAACAAGGTGAGTCCCAGAATCCGCGTGTGGGTGTGCGTTGGATCCACCAACGCCTAAAGGAGGAACTGGTGCTCATAGCACAAGAGTTCGGGCTCGACAGAGAGGGCCGACTGGAGGATTTGCGTAAGCGGCTATGCAAATTTGTCCAGGACGGTGGCCATTCACCTGAGACATGGGCTCGGTTGGCCGAGCACGAGGCGCGATTCGCGAAATTGTTGGAACCCTTAGCCGGTTGCAGTAAATCTCACATGGGCGCCCGCCTCCATCAGAAATCTGAGTCGGATCTGAGGAGTGTTCATCTCCACGATACCCAGGCCGCTCCAACAAAGCAGGTGGTAACCCAGGGTTCACGGGTAGTGCCCGATATCAAAGTAGGTTCAGGGCATGATCCCCCGGTTCACCATCAGTTTACCGCGAGGCCCCCCAAGGGAGTGGCGGAACAAGTCCGCAAGTGGGGTATGAGATATGACGGAAAGGCAGACCCATTGAATTTTATTGAGACTCTTGAAGAGCGAGCCATCGCCCACGGTATTGACCTGGAGCGCATGCCTGGGGTTATGTCCGAGGTGTTTGTAGACCGGGCCGCACGCTGGTTCCAAACATGCGGATTGAGGAACAAGCCTTGGGAAGATTTTAGAAATGGTTTTCTAGAATTTTATTTGCCGCCGCGTTATTTTGAGCGACTGGAGGATCAAATAAGGTCCCGCCGCCAGCGCGAGGGTGAGGAATTTAAGGATTATCTTATTGATCTCCGGGCATTAATGCATCATGCGGGTTACGATGTGGCGCGAGAGCTACATCGAGCATATGAAAATGCCGCGCCAGAGTATCGTTTCTATATACGTCGACACGACTTTACGACGCTTTCCCAGTTAACCCAGATGGCCGCGGAGTACGAAAACGTCAAGGGACAAAGTATGGAGTACTCCCGGGCCGCTACAACACAATCAAGAAATTCGGCCAGTATGAATCCAAGCCAAGGGTATCAGGAAGTCAGCAGGCCATACAACCCTTTTCGGTCCCCGCCTGACGCAGCCAGGCCGGTGGAAATTGGAGGTGGAATCGCCCAGTTTCCTGTAGAATCTTCGGCGGCCACAAACCGGATGATGGCCCAAGTTGGCGGACCGGTATTCAATCCAAGAAGGGCTTGTCACAAATGCGCTCAAGAAGGACATTTCGCGCGGGAGTGCCCAAATGCTCAAGTGACATTTTGTAGACGTTGCGGTAAGAGAGACGTGAGCAGCCAGAGCTGTTGCGGGAGAGTCGAGGAGGGAAACGGGCTGTGGCGTCCCCTGGGGCAGGGCCAGGGCGGCGCCAATACTCCGACGACACAGCAGTAGAATTTCCGTTAGCAGTGGAGGGAGGTCGCATCGTCGCAATGGTGGGGATTGGAGGGCAGATCATGCCAGCCACCATTGACACGGGCGCAACACGCAGTTTCATGAGTGAAGAGTGTGTGCGCAAGAGGGCGATCCGAGGAGAGACCCAGGAGGTCCAGTCACGGATTCGGTTGGCGGATGGGTCGACATTGGATGTCGAGAGGTTACTAAGGATGGACGTATGCCTAGCTGGTAAGGTAATAAGTATGCCGATGCTTATCATGCCTTCCATGCTGGACCACCTCATCCTTGGTATGGATTTCCTGTGCGCTATGGGGACGACGTTGCAAATTGGCAACGCTCGCCTGGAGCTGGAGACGGTGGTTTTGCCGATTGCAAAACCGGAGTTACCTGCTGATAGCAGGGAGTCGGTGGAAGGTGTATTGCGCCCAATAGGGGGAACACGTGCCCGACGTAGGTGCCGAGGAGCACGAAGACGGACTGGGGCGAAAAAGTCCGATACGGGGTGCGCACAAGATGCTTCAGAGGAGAGTAGAGTGCCGGAACGGCAAGATGATCGGGTTGAAACTGGCCCCGATGTCTTGATATCATGTGGCGGTGAGAAAAGGGAAACCGAAACATGGTCTGTGGAGGTAGGGTCCCCATCTGAACTTGCGATGGTGGATATGGGTGAGGAGGAGGAGATGGAATCCCCGACGGAGGAGGCAGGGTGGCCCGAGGACCTGGAACCAGAACTAAGGGAGTTCTTGGAAGCGGAACTGGCACTCTTTGACAACCTGAAGGGGATATCACATATAGCAGAACATAAGATAAGGTTGAAAGATGATAAGCCTCTGAAACAGAGGTATCATCCGAAGAATCCGGCCATGCAAAGGGTGATAGATGAGCAGGTCGATGAGTTGATCCGAATGAATGCCATTGAGCCGTCGCACAGTCCACATAGTGCTCCAATCGTCCTGGTCAAGAAGAAGACAGGGGATTGGCGCATGTGCATAGATTACCGACAGCTCAATGCCCACTCTATCCCGAATGCTTATCCTGTCCCTCGGATCAATCACATCCTTGAGAGGTTAAGACATGCTCGCTTTATATCAACGCTAGACCTGAAGCAGGGTTATTGGCAGATACCTATGGCGGCGGATAGTAGAGAGTGCACGGCGTTTACGGTGCCAGGAAGGGGTTTGTTCCAATGGCGTGTAATGCCATTTGGGCTGCATTCCGCTTGTGCAACGTTCCAACGCGCATTAGACACCGTGATTGGGTCGGTGATGGAGCCCCATGCATTTGCATACTTGGACGATATAGTGGTGATAGGTAGCACCAAGGAACAACACATAGCCAACCTAAGAGAAGTCTTCCGGCGGTTGAGGGCCGCTAACGCTGAACAGAAAGAAATGTAGTTTCTTCCGAAAGAGGCTGGTTTATTTGGGTCATGTGATTAGTGGGGAAGGAATTTGCACAGATCCCGCTAAAGTCGAGGCAATCCAGAGCCTTAGGGCTCCCTCAAACTGCAAGGAGTTACGCCAGTGCTTAGGGATGGCGTCTTGGTACAGACGCTTCGTGCCGAATTTTGCGGCACTCGTTCAGCCCATGACCGCCCTCCTTAAGAAAGGCCGTAAGTGGATTTGGGGAGAGGAACAGGAGGAGTCACTGCGGCAATTGAAAGAAAAGCTGACAACCGCCCCTGTTCTTGCATGTCCCGACTTTTCGGAAAAATTTGTGCTACAGACAGACGCAAGTGACTACGGACTAGGCGCCGTCCTGACGCAGACCGTGGACGGAGAGGAACGAGTCATAGCATATGCCAGCCGCAAGTTGTTGAAGGCGGAGTTAAACTACTCGGCGACGGAAAAGGAGTGCCTAGCCATCGTGTGGTCGATAAGGAAGCTACAGTGCTACCTAGAAGGTTACCGATTCGATGTGGTGACGGACCACCTGGCTCTCAAGTGGTTAAACTCTATAGAAAGTCCGACCGGTCGAATCGCCCGATGGGCACTGGAACTGCAGCAGTTCCAGTTTGATGTTCACTATCGCCGCGGGAAATTAAACGTAG
>JAWNND010001142.1:0-15224 GCA_035043265.1 Drosophila testacea | reverse complement strand
CTCATTCTGTCCGCCTTTTTTCCATGATTGTGACGACAATGGTCACATTATGTCCACCATTTTTCTATAAATAAAACGACTATGGTCACATTATGTCCACCATTTTACCTGTTTCTGTCCGCCATTTTTCTATGAATGTAACGACTATGGTCATATTATATCCACCATTTTGTGACGACAATGTTCACATTATGTTCACCATTTTGACCTCTTTCGGTCCGCTGTTTTTCTATGAATATGACGAAAATGGTCACATTATGTCCACCATTTTGACCTCATTCTGTCCGCCTTTTTCCATGATTGTGACGACAATGGTCACATTATGTCCACCATTTTTCTATAAATAAAACGACTATGGTCACATTATGTCCACCATTTGACCTGTTTCTGTCCGCCATTTTTCTATGAATGTAACGACAATGGTCACATTATGTCCACCATTTTGACCTCACTCTGTCAGCTATTTTTCTATGAATGTAACGACTATGGTCAAATTATATCCACCATTTTGACCTCGTTCTGTCCGCCATTTTTCCATGAATGTGACGACAATGTTCACATTATGTTCACCATTTTGACCTCTTTCGGTCCGCCTTTTTCCATGATTGTGACGCCTATGGTCACAATATGTCCACCATTTTGACCTCAGTCTGACCGCCATTTTTCCATGAATGTGACGACAATGTTCACATTATGTTCACCATTTTGACCTCTTTCGGTCCGCTGTTTTTCTATGAATGTGACGACTATGGTCACATTATGTCCACCATTTTGACCTCGTTCTGTCCGCCATTTTTCCATGAATGTGACGACAATGTTCACATTATGTTCACCATTTTGACCTCTTTCGGTCCGCTGATTTTCTATGAATATGACGACTATGGTCACAATATGTGTACCATTTTGACCTCATTCCGTCCGAAATTTTTTCACGAATGTGACGACTATGGTAACATTATGTATACAGTTTTGACCTCTTTCTGTCCGCCATTTTTCTATGCATGTAACGACTATGGTCACATTATGTCCACCACTTTGAACTGTTTCTGCCGTCATTTTTCTGTGAACGTGACGACAATGGTCACAATATTTCCACCATTTTGACCTCACTCTGTCCGCTATTGTTCTATAAATTTGACGACTATGGTCAAATTATATCCACCATTTTGACCACGTTCTGTCCGCCATTTTTCCATGAATGTGACTTGTTTCTGTCCGACATTTTTCGATGAATGTGACGACTATGGTAACATTATGTCCACCATTTTGACCTCATTCTGACCGCCATTTTTCCATGAATGTGATGACAATGGTCACAATATGTCCACCATTTTGACCTCTTTTTTTCCCCATTTTTCTATGAGTGTGACGACTGTGGTCACATTATGTCAACCATTTTGACCACTTTCGGTTTGCCATTTTTCTATGTATGTAACGACTATGGTCACATTATGTCCCCCATTTTGACCTCTTTATGTCTGCAATTTTTCTATGTTTGTTAGGACTATGGTCACAATATCTCCACCATTTTGACCTCATTTTGCCGCCATTTTTCCATGAATGTGACGAAAATGGTCACATTATGTCCACCATTTTGACCTCTTTCTGTCCGCTATTTTTCTATGAATGTGACGACTATGGTCACATTATGTCCACCATTTTGACCTCTTTCTGTCCGCCATTTTTCCATGATTGTGACGACAATGGTCACATTATGTCCACCATTTTGACCTCTTTTCTCCCCCATTTTTCTATGAATGAAACGACTATGGTCACATTATGTCCACCATTTTGACCTCGTTTCTGTCCGCCATTTTTCTATGAATGTAACGACAATGGTCACATTATGTCCACCATTTTGACCACACTCTGTCAGCTATTTTTCTATGTTTGTTAGGACTATGGTCACAATATCTCCACCATTTTGACCTCATTTTGCCGCCATTTTTCCATGAATGTGACGAAAATGGTCACATTATGTCCACCATTTTGACCTCATTCTGTCCGCCTTTTTTCCATGATTGTGACGACAATGGTCACATTATGTCCACCATTTTGACCTCTTTTCTCCCCCATTTTTCTATAAATAAAACGACTATGGTCACATTATGTCCACCATTTGACCTGTTTCTGTCCGCCATTTTTCTATGAATGTAACGACAATGGTCACATTATGTCCACCATTTTGACCTCATTCTGTCAGCTATTTTTCTATGAATGTAACGACTATGGTCAAATTATATCCACCATTTTGACCTCGTTCTGCCCGCCATTTTTCCATGAATGTGACGACAATGTTCACATTATGTTCACCATTTTGACCTCTTTCGGGCCTCTGTTTTTCTATGAATGTGACGACAATGGTCAACTTATGTCCACAATTTTGACTTCTTTCTGTCCGCCATTTTTCCATGAATGTGACGACTATGGTCACATTATGTCCACCATTTTGACCTCGTTCTGTCCGCCATTTTTCCATGAATGTGACGACAATGTTCACATTATGTTCACCATTTTGACCTCTTTCGGTCCGCTGTTTTTCTATGAATATGACGACTATGGTCACAATATGTCCACCATTTTGACCTCATTCCGTCCGAAATTTTTTCACGAATGTGACGACTATGGTAACATTATGTATACAGTTTTGACCTCTTTCTGTCCGCCATTTTTCTATGCATGTAACGACTATGGTCACATTATGTCCACCACTTTGACCTGTTTCTGCCGTCATTTTTCTGTGAACGTGACGACAATGGTCACAATATTTCCACCATTTTGACCTCACTCTGTCCGCTATTGTTCTATAAATTTGACGACTATGGTCAAATTATATCCACCATTTTGACCTCGTTCTGTCCGCCATTTTTCCATGAATGTGACTTGTTTCTGTCCGACATTTTTTGATGAATGTGACGACTATGGTAACATTATGTCCACCATTTTGACCTCTTTTTTTCCCCATTTTTCTATGAGTGTGACGACTGTGGTCACATTATGTCAACCATTTTGACCACTTTCGGTTTGCCATTTTTCTATGTATATAACGACTATGGTCACATTATGTCCCCCATTTTGACCTCTTTATGTCTGCAATTTTTCTATGTTTGTTACGACTATGGTCACAATATCTCCACCATTTTGACCTCATTTTGCCGCCATTTTTCCATGAATGTGACGAAAATGGTCACATTATGTCCACCATTTTGACCTCATTCTGTCCGCCATTTTTCCATGATTGTGACGACAATGGTCACATTATGTCCACCATTTTGACCTCTTTTCTCCCCCATTTTTCTATGAATATAACGACTATGGTCACATTATGTCCACCATTTTGACCTGTTTCTGTCCGCCATTTTTCTATGAATGTAACGACAATGGTCACATTATGTCCACCATTTTGACCTCATTCTGTCCGCTATTTTTCTATGAATGTAACGACTATGGTCACAATTATATCCACCATTTTGACCTCGTTCTGTCCGCCATTTTTCCATGAATGTGACGACAATGTTCACATTATGTTCACCATTTTGACCTCTTTCGGTCCGCCATTTTTCTATGAATGTGACGACAATGGTCAACATTATGTCCACAATTTTGACTTCTTTCTGTCCGCCATTTTTCTATGTTTGTGACGACTATGGTCACAATATGTCCACCATTTTGACCTCATTCTGTCCGCCATTTTTCCATGAATGTGACGACAATGGTCACATTATGTCCACCATTTTGACCTCTTTCTGTCCGCCATTTTTCTATGAATGTGACGACTATGGTCACATTATGTCCACCATTTTGACCTCTTTCTGTCCGCCATTTTTCTATGAGTTGTGACGACTATGGTCACATTATGTCCACCATTTTGACCACTTTCTGTCTGCCATTTTTCTATGAATGTAACGACTATGGTCACATTATGTTCCCCATTTTGACCTCTTTATGTCCGCAATTTTTCTATGTTTGTTACGGTTATTGTCACAATATGTCCACCATTTTGACCTCATTTTCCGCCATTTTTCCATGAATGTGACTAAAATGGTCACATTATGTTCACCATTTTGACCTCATCCTGTCCGCCATTTTTCCATGATTGTGACGACAATGGTCACATTATGTCCACAGTTTTGACCTGTTTCTGTCCCCCATTTTTCTATGAGTGTGACGATTGTGGTCACATTATGTCCACCATTTTTACCACTTTCGGTTGCCATTTTTCTATGTATATAACGACTATGGTCACATTATGTCCCCCATTTTGACCTCTTTATGTCCGCAATTTTTTTATGTTTGTTACGACTATTGTCACAATATCTCCACCATTTTGACCTCATTTTCCGCCATTTTTCCATGAATGTGACTAAAATGGTCACATTATGTTGCCATTTTACCTCATCCTGTCCGCCATTTTTCCATGATTGTGACGACAATGGTCACATTATGTCCACAGTTTTGACCTGTTTCTGTCCCCCATTTTTCTATGAGTGTGACGATTGTGGTCACATTATGTCCACCATTTTTACCACTTTCGGTTTGCCATTTTTCTATGTATATAACGACTATGGTCACATTATGTCCCCCATTTTGACCTCTTTATGTCTGCAATTTTTCTATGTTTGTTACGACTATGGTCACAATATCTCCACCATTTTGACCTCATTTTGCCGCCATTTTTCCATGAATGTGACGAAAATGGTCACATTATGTCCACCATTTTGACCTCATTCTGTCCGCCTTTTTCCATGATTGTGACGACAATGGTCACATTATGTCCACCATTTTGACCTCTTTTCTCCCCCATTTTTCTATAAATAAAACGACTATGGTCACATAATGTCCACCATTTGACCTGTTTCTGTCCGCCATTTTTCTATGAATGTAACGACAATGGTCACATTATGTCCACCATTTTGACCTCACTCTGTCCGCTATTTTTCTATGAATGTAACGACTATGGTCAAATTATATCCACCATTTTGACCTCGTTCTGCCCGCCATTTTTCCATGAATGTGACGACAATGTTCACATTATGTTCACCATTTTGACCTCTTTCGGTCCGCTGTTTTTCTATGAATATGACGACAATGGTCAACTTATGTCCACCATTTTGACCTCTTTCTCTCACCCATTTTTCTATGATTGTAACGACTATGGTCATATTACCATTTTGACCTCGTTCTGTCCGCCATTTTTCTATGAATTTAACGACAATAGTCACATTATGTTCACCATTTTGACCTCACTCTGTCCGCTATTGTTCTATAAATTTGACGACTATGGTCAAATTATATCCACCATTTTGACCTCGTTCTGCCCGCCATTTTTCCATGAATGTGACGACAATGTGTCACATTATGTTCACCATTTTGACCTCTTTCGGTCCGCTGTTTTTCTATGAATGTGACGACAATGGTCAACTTATGTCCACAATTTTGACTTCTTTCTGTCCGCCATTTTTCCATGAATGTGACGACTATGGTCACATTATGTCCACCATTTTGACCTCGTTCTGCCCGCCATTTTTCCATGAATGTGACGACAATGTTCACATTATGTTCACCATTTTGACCTCTTTCGGTCCGCTGTTTTTCTATGAATATGACGACTATGGACACAATATGTCCACCATTTTGACCTCATTCCGTCCGAAATTTTTTCACGAATGTGACGACTATGGTAACATTATGTATACAGTTTTGACCTCTTTCTGTCCGCCATTTTTCTATGAATGTAACGACTATGGTCACATTATGTCCACCACTTTGACCTGTTTCTGCCGTCATTTTTCTGTGAACGTGACGACAATGGTCACAATATTTCCACCATTTTGACCTCACTCTGTCCGCTATTGTTCTATAAATTTGACGACTATGGTCAAATTATATCCACCATTTTGACCACGTTCTGTCCGCCATTTTTCCATGAATGTGACTTGTTTCTGTCCGACATTTTTCGATGAATGTGACGACTATGGTAACATGTCCACCTTGACTCTTTTCCCCCATCAGTTCGAGTTCATTTGACCTCATTCTGACCGCCATTTTTCCATGAATGTGATGACAATGGTCACAATATGTCCACCATTTTGACCTCTTTTTTTCCCCATTTTTCTATGAGTCTGACGACTGTGGTCACATTATGTCAACCATTTTGACCACTTTCGGTTTGCCATTTTTCTATGTATATAACGACTATGGTCACATTATGTCCCCCATTTTGACCTCTTTATGTCTGCAATTTTTCTATGTTTGTTACGACTATGGTCACAATATCTCCACCATTTTGACCTCATTTTGCCGCCATTTTTCCATGAATGTGACGAAAATGGTCACATTATGTCCACCATTTTGACCTCATTCTGTCCGCCTTTTTTCCATGATTGTGACGACAATGGTCACATTATGTCCACCATTTTGACCTCTTTTCTCCCCCATTTTTCTATAAATAAAACGACTATGGTCACATAATGTCCACCATTTGACCTGTTTCTGTCCGCCATTTTTCTATGAATGTAACGACAATGGTCACATTATGTCCACCATTTTGACCTCACTCTGTCCGCTATTTTTCTATGAATGTAACGACTATGGTCAAATTATATCCACCATTTTGACCTCGTTCTGCCCGCCATTTTTCCATGAATGTGACGACAATGTTCACATTATGTTCACCATTTTGACCTCTTTCGGTCCGCTGTTTTTCTATGAATATGACGACAATGGTCAACTTATGTCCACCATTTTGACCTCTTTCTCTCACCCATTTTTCTATGATTGTAACGACTATGGTCACATTACCATTTTGACCTCGTTCTGTCCGCCATTTTTCTATGAATTTAACGACAATAGTCACATTATGTTCACCATTTTGACCTCACTCTGTCCGCTATTGTTCTATAAATTTGACGACTATGGTCAAATTATATCCACCATTTTGACCTCGTTCTGCCCGCCATTTTTCCATGAATGTGACGACAATGTTCACATTATGTTCACCATTTTGACCTCTTTCGGTCCGCTGTTTTTCTATGAATGTGACGACAATGGTCAACTTATGTCCACAATTTTGACTTCTTTCTGTCCGCCATTTTTCCATGAATGTGACGACTATGGTCACATTAAGTCCACCATTTTGACCTCGTTCTGCCCGCCATTTTTCCATGAATGTGACGACAATGTTCACATTATGTTCACCATTTTGACCTCTTTCGGTCCGCTGTTTTTCTATGAATATGACGACTATGGACACAATATGTCCACCATTTTGACCTCATTCCGTCCGAAATTTTTTCACGAATGTGACGACTATGGTAACATTATGTATACAGTTTTGACCTCTTTCTGTCCGCCATTTTTCTATGAATGTAACGACAATGGTCACATTATGTCCACCACTTTGACCTGTTTCTGCCGACATTTTTCTGTGAACGTGACGACAATGGTCACAATATTTCCACCATTTTGACCTCACTCTGTCCGCTATTGTTCTATAAATTTGACGACTATGGTCAAATTATATCCACCATTTTGACCACGTTCTGTCCGCCATTTTTCCATGAATGTGACTTGTTTCTGTCCGACATTTTTCGATGAATGTGACGACTATGGTAACATTATGTCTACCATTTGGACCTCATTCTGACCGCCATTTTTCCATGAATGTGACTTGTTTCTGCCCGCCATTTTTCCATGAATGTGACGACAATGTTCACATTATGTTCACCATTTTGACCTCTTTCGGTCCGCTGTTTTTCTATGAATATGACGACAATGGTCAACTTATGTCCACCATTTTGACCTCTTTCTCTCACCCATTTTTCTATGATTGTAACGACTATGGTCACATTACCATTTTGACCTCGTTCTGTCCGCCATTTTTCTATGAATTTAACGACAATAGTCACATTATGTTCACCATTTTGACCTCACTCTGTCCGCTATTGTTCTATAAATTTGACGACTATGGTCAAATAATATCCACCATTTTGACCTCGTTCTGCCCGCCATTTTTCCATGAATGTGACGACAATGTTAACATTATGTTCACCATTTTGACCTCTTTCGGTCCGCTGATTTTCTATGAATGTGACGACAATGGTCAACTTATGTCCACAATTTTGACTTCTTTCCATGAATGTGAACGTGACGACAATGGTCACAATATTTCCACCATTTTGACCTCACTCTGTCCGCTATTGTTCTATAAATTTGACGACTATGGTCAAATTATATTCACCATTTTGACCTCATTCTGTCCGCCTTTTTTCCATGATTGTGACGACAATGGTCACATTATGTCCACCATTTTGACCTCTTTTCTCCCCCATTTTTCTATAAATAAAACGACTATGGTCACATAATGTCCACCATTTGACCTGTTTCTGTCCGCCATTTTTCTATGAATGTAACGACAATGGTCACATTATGTCCACCATTTTGACCTCATTCTGTCCGCCTTTTTTCCATGATTGTGACGACAATGGTCACATTATGTCCACCATTTTGACCTCTTTTCTCCCCCATTTTTCTATAAATAAAACGACTATGGTCACATAATGTCCACCATTTGACCTGTTTCTGTCCGCCATTTTTCTATGAATGTAACGACAATGGTCACATTATGTCCACAGTTTTGACCTGTTTCTGTCCCCCATTTTTCTATGAGTGTGACGATTGTGGTCACATTATGTCCACCATTTTTACCACTTTCGGTTTGCCATTTTTCTATGTATATAACGACTTTGGTCACATTATGTCCCCCATTTTGACCTCTTTATGTCCGCAATTTTTTTATGTTTGTTCGAATATTGTCACAATATCTCCACCATTTTGACCTCATTTTCCGCCATTTTTCCATGAATGTGACTAAAATGGTCACATTATGTTGACCATTTTACCTCATCCTGTCCGCCATTTTTCCATGATTGTGACGACAATGGTCACATTATGTCCACAGTTTTGACCTGTTTCTGTCCCCCATTTTTCTATGAGTGTGACGATTGTGGTCACATTATGTCAACCATTTTGACCACTTTCGGTTTGCCATTTTTCTATGTATATAACGACTATGGTCACATTATGTCCCCCATTTTGACCTCTTTATGTCTGCAATTTTTCTATGTTTGTTACGACTATGGTCACAATATCTCCACCATTTTGACCTCATTTTCCGCCATTTTTCCATGAATGTGACTAAAATGGTCACATTATGTTGACCATTTTACCTCATCCTGTCCGCCATTTTTCCATGATTGTGACGACAATGGTCACATTATGTCCACAGTTTTGACCTGTTTCTGTCCCCCATTTTTCTATGAGTGTGACGATTGTGGTCACATTATGTCCACCATTTTTACCACTTTCGGTTTGCCATTTTTCTATGTATATAACGACTATGGTCACATTATGTCCCCCATTTTGACCTCTTTATGTCCGCAATTTTTTTATGTTTGTTCGAATATTGTCACAATATCTCCACCATTTTGACCTCATTTTCCGCCATTTTTCCATGAATGTGACTAAAATGGTCACATTATGTTGACCATTTTACCTCATCCTGTCCGCCATTTTTCCATGATTGTGACGACAATGGTCACATTATGTCCACAGTTTTGACCTGTTTCTGTCCCCCATTTTTCTATGAGTGTGACGATTGTGGTCACATTATGTCAACCATTTTGACCACTTTCGGTTTGCCATTTTTCTATGTATATAACGACTATGGTCACATTATGTCCCCCATTTTGACCTCTTTATGTCTGCAATTTTTCTATGTTTGTTACGACTATGGTCACAATATCTCCACCATTTTGACCTCATTTTGCCGCCATTTTTCCATGAATGTGACGAAAATGGTCACATTATGTCCACCATTTTGACCTCATTCTGTCCGCCTTTTTTCCATGATTGTGACGACAATGGTCACATTATGTCCACCATTTTGACCTCTTTTCTCCCCCATTTTTCTATAAATAAAACGACTATGGTCACATAATGTCCACCATTTGACCTGTTTCTGTCCGCCATTTTTCTATGAATGTAACGACAATGGTCCCATTATGTCCACCATTTTGACCTCACTCTGTCCGCTATTTTTCTATGAATGTAACGACTATGGTCAAATTATATCCACCATTTTGACCTCGTTCTGTCCGCCATTTTTCCATGAATGTGACGACAATGTTCACATTATGTTCACCATTTTGACCTCTTTCGGTCCGCTGTTTTTCTATGAATATCACGACAATGGTCAACTTATGTCCACCATTTTGACCTCTTTCTCTCACCCATTTTTCTATGATTGTAACGACTATGGTCACATTACCATTTTGACCTCGTTCTGTCCGCCATTTTTCTATGAATTTAACGACAATAGTCACATTATGTTCACCATTTTGACCTCACTCTGTCCGCTATTGTTCTATAAATTTGACGACTATGGTCAAATTATATCCACCATTTTGACCTCGTTCTGCCCGCCATTTTTCCATGAATGTGACGACAATGTTCACATTATGTTCACCATTTTGACCTCTTTCGGTCCGCTGTTTTTCTATGAATGTGACGACAATGGTCAACTTATGTCCACAATTTTGACTTCTTTCTGTCCGCCATTTTTCCATGAATGTGACGACTATGGTCACATTAAGTCCACCATTTTGACCTCGTTCTGCCCGCCATTTTTCCATGAATGTGACGACAATGTTCACATTATGTTCACCATTTTGACCTCTTTCGGTCCGCTGTTTTTCTATGAATATGACGACTATGGACACAATATGTCCACCATTTTGACCTCATTCCGTCCGAAATTTTTTCACGAATGTGACGACTATGGTAACATTATGTATACAGTTTTGACCTCTTTCTGTCCGCCATTTTTCTATGAATGTAACGACAATGGTCACATTATGTCCACCACTTTGACCTGTTTCTGCCGTCATTTTTCTGTGAACGTGACGACAATGGTCACAATATTTCCACCATTTTGACCTCACTCTGTCCGCTATTGTTCTATAAATTTGACGACTATGGTCAAATTATGTCTACCATTTGGACCTCATTCTGACCGCCATTTTTCCATGAATGTGACTTGTTTCTGCCCGCCATTTTTCCATGAATGTGACGACAATGTTCACATTATGTTCACCATTTTGACCTCTTTCGGTCCGCTGTTTTTCTATGAATATGACGACAATGGTCAACTTATGTCCACCATTTTGACCTCTTTCTCTCACCCATTTTTCTATGATTGTAACGACTATGGTCACATTACCATTTTGACCTCGTTCTGTCCGCCATTTTTCTATGAATTTAACGACAATAGTCACATTATGTTCACCATTTTGACCTCACTCTGTCCGCTATTGTTCTATAAATTTGACGACTATGGTCAAATAATATCCACCATTTTGACCTCGTTCTGCCCGCCATTTTTCCATGAATGTGACGACAATGTTCACATTATGTTCACCATTTTGACCTCTTTCGGTCCGCTGTTTTTCTATGAATGTGACGACAATGGTCAACTTATGTCCACAATTTTGACTTCTTTCCATGAATGTGAACGTGACGACAATGGTCACAATATTTCCACCATTTTGACCTCACTCTGTCCGCTATTGTTCTATAAATTTGACGACTATGGTCAAATTATATCCACCATTTTGACCTCGTTCTGTTCGCCATTTTTCAATGAATGTGACTTGTTTCTGTCCGACATTTTTCGATGAATGTGACGACTATGGTAACATTATGTCCACGATTTGACCTCTTTTTTCCCCCATTTTTCTATGAGTTTGACGACTGTGGTCACATTATGTCCATCATTTTTACCACTTTCAGTTTGCCATTTTTCTATGTATATAACGACTATGGTCACATTATGTACCCCATTTTGACCTCTTTATGTCCGCAATTTTTCTATGTTTGTTACGGTTATTGTCACAATATGTCCACCATTTTGACCTCATTTTCCGCCATTTTTCCATGAATGTGACTAAAATGGTCACATTATGTTGACCATTTTACCTCATCCTGTCCGCCATTTTTCCATGATTGTGACGACAATGGTCACATTATGTCCACAGTTTTGACCTGTTTCTGTCCCCCATTTTTCTATGAGTGTGACGATTGTGGTCACATTATGTCCACCATTTTTACCACTTTCGGTTTGCCATTTTTCTATGTATATAACGACTATGGTCACATTATGTCCCCCATTTTGACCTCTTTATGTCCGCAATTTTTCTATGTTTGTTACGGTTATTGTCACAATATGTCCACCATTTTGACCTCATTTTCCGCCATTTTTCCATGAATGTGACTAAAATGGTCACATTATGTTGACCATTTTACCTCATCCTGTCCGCCATTTTTCCATGATTGTGACGACAATGGTCACATTATGTCCACAGTTTTGACCTGTTTCTGTCCCCCATTTTTCTATGAGTGTGACGATTGTGGTCACATTATGTCAACCATTTTGACCACTTTCGGTTTGCCATTTTTCTATGTATATAACGACTATGGTCACATTATGTCCCCCATTTTGACCTCTTTATGTCTGCAATTTTTCTATGTTTGTTACGACTATGGTCACAATATCTCCACCATTTTGACCTCATTTTGCCGCCATTTTTCCATGATGTGACGACAATGGTCACATTATGTCCACCATTTTGACCTCTTTTCTCCCCCATTTTTCTATAAATAAAACGACTATGGTCACATTATGTCCACCATTTGACCTGTTTCTGTCCGCCATTTTTCTATGAATGTAACGACAATGGTCACATTATGTCCACCATTTTGACCTCACTCTGTCCGCTATTTTTCTATGAATGTAACGACTATGGTCAAATTATATCCACCATTTTGACCTCGTTCTGCCCGCCATTTTTCCATGAATGTGACGACAATGTTCACATTATGTTCACCATTTTGACCTCTTTCGGTCCGCTGTTTTTCTATGAATATGACGACAATGGTCAACTTATGTCCACCATTTTGACCTCTTTCTCTCACCCATTTTTCTATGATTGTAACGACTATGGTCACATTACCATTTTGACCTCGTTCTGTCCGCCATTTTTCTATGAATTTAACGACAATAGTCACATTATGTTCACCATTTTGACCTCACTCTGTCCGCTATTGTTCTATAAATTTGACGACTATGGTCAAATTATATCCACCATTTTGACCTCGTTCTGCCCGCCATTTTTCCATGAATGTGACGACAATGTTCACATTATGTTCACCATTTTGACCTCTTTCGGTCCGCTGTTTTTCTATGAATGTGACGACAATGGTCAACTTATGTCCACAATTTTGACTTCTTTCTGTCCGCCATTTTTCCATGAATGTGACGACTATGGTCACATTATGTCCACCATTTTGACCTCGTTCTGCCCGCCATTTTTCCATGAATGTGACGACAATGTTCACATTATGTTCCCCATTTTGACCTCTTTCGGTCCGCTGTTTTTCTATGAATATGACGACTATGGACACAATATGTCCAACATTTTGACCTCATTCCGTCCGAAATTTTTTCACGAATGTGACGACTATGGTAACATTATGTATACAGTTTTGACCTCTTTCTGTCCGCCATTTTTCTATGCATGTAACGACTATGGTCACATTATGTCCACCACTTTGACCTGTTTCTGCCGTCATTTTTCTGTGAACGTGACGACAATGGTCACAATATTTCCACCATTTTGACCTCACTCTGTCCGCTATTGTTCTATAAATTTGACGACTATGGTCAAATTATATCCACCATTTTGACCACGTTCTGTCCGCCATTTTTCCATGAATGTGACTTGTTTCTGTCCGACATTTTTCGATGAATGTGACGACTATGGTAACATTATGTCCACCATTTTGACCTCATTCTGACCGCCATTTTTCCATGAATGTGATGACAATGGTCACAATATGTCCACCATTTTGACCTCTTTTTTTCCCCATTTTTCTATGAGTGTGACGACTGTGGTCACATTATGTCAACCATTTTGACCACTTTCGGTTTGCCATTTTTCTATGTATATAACGACTATGGTCACATTATGTCCCCCATTTTGACCTCTTTATGTCTGCAATTTTTCTATGTTTGTTACGACTATGGTCACAATATCTCCACCATTTTGACCTCATTTTGCCGCCATTTTTCCATGAATGTGACGAAAATGGTCACATTATGTCCACCATTTTGACCTCATTCTGTCCGCCTTTTTCCATGATTGTGACGACAATGGTCACATTATGTCCACCATTTTGACCTCTTTTCTCCCCCATTTTTCTATAAATAAAACGTTTATGGTCACATAATGTCCACCATTTGACCTGTTTCTGTCCGCCATTTTTCTATGAATGTAACGACAATGGTCACATTATGTCCACCATTTTGACCTCACTCTGTCAGCTATTTTTCTATGAATGTAACGACTATGGTCAAATTATATCCACCATTTTGACCTCGTTCTGTCCGCCATTTTTCCATGAATGTGACGACAATGTTCACAATATGTCCACCATTTTGACCTCATTCTGACCACCATTTTTCCATGAATGTGACGACAATGCTCACATTGGGTCCACCATTTTGACTTGTTTCTGTCCGACATTTTTCGATGAATGTAACGACAATGGTCACATTATGTCCACCATTTTGACCTCACTCTGTCCGCTATTTTTCTATGAATGTAACGACTATGGTCAAATTATATCCACCATTTTGACCTCGTTCTGTCCGCCATTTTTCCATGAATGTGACGACAATGTTTACATTATGTTCACCATTTTGACCTCTTTCGGTCCGCTGTTTTTCTATGAATATGACGACAATGGTCAACTTATGTCCACCATTTTGACCTCTTTCTCTCACCCATTTTTCTATGATTGTAACGACTATGGTCACATTACCCTTTTTGACCTCGTTCTGTCCGCCATTTTTCTATGAATTTAACGACAATAGTCACATTATGTTCACCATTTTGACCTCGTTCTGCCCGCCATTTTCCATGAATGTGACTTGTTTCTGTCCGACATTTTTCGATGAATGTGACGACTATGGTCACATTATGTCCACCATTTTGACCTCGTTCTGTCCGCCATTTTTCCATGAATGTGACGACAATAGTTCACATTATGTTCACCATTTTGACCTCTTTCGGTCCGCTGTTTTTCTATGAATATGACGACTATGGTCA
>JAWNND010001135.1:0-47969 GCA_035043265.1 Drosophila testacea | reverse complement strand
TGACCTCGTTCTGCCCGCCACTTTTCCATGAATGTGACTTGTTTCTGTCCGACATTTTTCGATGAATGTGACGACTATGGTCACATTATGTCCACCATTTTGACCTCGTTCTGTCCGCCATTTTTCCATGAATGTGACGACAATGTTCACATTATGTTCACCATTTTGACCTCTTTCGGTCCGCTGTTTTTCTATGAATATGACGACTATGGTCACAATATGTCCACCATTTTGACCTCATTCTGTCCGCCATTTTTCCATGAATGTGACGACAATGTTCACATTATGTTCACCATTTTGACCTCGTTCTGTCCGCCATTTTTCCATGAATGTGACCTGTTTCTGTCCAACATTTTTCGATGAATGTGACGACTATGGTAACATTATGTCTACCATTTTGACCTCATTCTGACCGCCATTTTTCCATGAATGTGATGACAATGGTCACAATATGTCCACCATTTTGACCTCTTTTTTTCCCCATTTTTCTATGAGTGTGACGACTGTGGTCACATTATGTCAACCATTTTGACCACTTTCGGTTTGCCATTTTTCTATGTATATAACGACTATGGTCACATTATACCATTTTGACCTCTTTATGTCTGCAATTTTTCTATGTTTGTTACGACTATGGTCACAATATCTCCACCATTTTGACCTCATTTTGCCGCCATTTTATGAATGTGACGAAAATGCATGCACATTGTGGTCCACGACAATGGTCACATTATGTCCACCATTTTGACCTCTTTTCTCCCATTTTCTATAAATAAAACGTATGGTCCCATATGTCCACCATTTGACCTGTTTCTGTCCGCCATTTTTCTATGAATGTAACGACAATGGTCACATTATGTCCACCATTTTGACCTCACTCTGTCCGCTATTTTTCTATGAATGTAACGACTATGGTCAAATTATATCCACCATTTTGACCTCGTTCTGTCCGCCATTTTTCCATGAATGTGACGACAATGTTCACATTATGTTCACCATTTTGACCTCTTTGGGTCCGCTGTTTTTCTATGTTTGTGACGCCTATGGTCACAATATGTCCACCATTTTGACCTCATTCTGACCGCCATTTTTCCATGAATGTGACGACAATGCTCACATTGGGTCCACCATTTTGACTTGTTTCTGTCCGACATTTTTCGATGAATGTAACGACAATGGTCACATTATGTCCACCATTTTGACCTCACTCTGTCCGCTATTTTTCTATGAATGTAACGACTATGGTCAAATTATATCCACCATTTTGACCTCGTTCTGTCCGCCATTTTTCCATGAATGTGACGACAATGTTCACATTATGTCCACCATTTTGACCTTATTCTGACCGCCATTTTTCCATGAATGTGACGACAATGCTCACATTGGGTCCACCATTTTGACTTGTTTCTGTCCGACATTTTTCGATGAATGTGACGACTATGGTAACATTATGTCCAGAGTTTTTACCTGTTTCTGTCCCCCATTTGTCTATGAATGTAACGACAGTGGTCACATTATGACCACCATTTTGACCTCTTTTTCTCCCCCATTTTTCTATGAATGTTACGACTATGGTCATATTATGTCCACAATTTTGACCTCTTTCGGCCCTCAATTTTTCTATGTATGTGACGACTATGGTCACAATATGTCCACAATTTTGACCTCATTCTGACCGCCATTTTTCCATGAATGTAAAGACTATGGTCACATTATGTCCACCATTTTGACCTCATTCGGCCCGCAATTTTTCTATGAATGTAACGACTGTGGTCACATTATGACCACCATTTTGACCACTTTCGGTTTGCCATTTTTCTATGTATGTAACGACTATGGTCACATTATGTCCACCTTTTTGACCTCTTTATGTCCCTCAATTTTTTTATGTTTGTGACGACTATGGTCACAATATGTCCACCATTTTTACCTCATTCTGACCGCCATTCTTCCATGAATGTGACGACAATGCTCACATTAGGTCCACCATTTTGACTTGTTTCTGTCCGACATTTTTCGATGAATGTGACGACTATTGATAACGGCTAGCCACCATTTTGGCCTCATTCTGACCACCACTTTTCCATGAATGTGATGACAATGGTCACAATATGTCCACCATTTTGACCTCTTTTTTCCCATTTTTCTATGAGTGTGACGACTGTGGTCACGATATGATATTTTGCCATTTTATGTATACCATTTATGATGCGTGCAGGCACATTTTTGACCTCTTTTGTATACAATTTTTCTATGTTTGTTACGACTATGGTCACAATATCTCCCCCATTTTTACCTCATTCTGTCCGCCTTTTTCCATGATTGTGACGACAATGGTCACATTATGTCCACCATTTTGACCTCTTTTCTCCCCCATTTTTCTATAAATAAAACGACTATGGTCACATTATGTCCACCATTTGACCTGTTTCTGTCCGCCATTTTTCTATGAATGTAACGACAATTGTCACATTATGTGCACCATTTTGACCTCACTCTGTCAGCTATTTTTCTATGAATGTAACGACTATGGTCAAATTATATCCACCATTTTGACTTCGTTCTGTCCGCCATTTTTCCATGAATGTGACGACAATGTTCACATTATGTTCACCATTTTGACCTCTTTCGGTCCGCTGTTTTTCTATGTTTGTGACGCCTATGGTCACAATATGTCCACCATTTTGACCTCATTCTGACCGCCATTTTTCCATGAATGTGACGACAATGCTCACATTGGGTCCACCATTTTGACTTGTTTCTGTCCGACATTTTTCGATGAATGTAACGACAATGGCTCACATTATGTCCACCATTTTGACCTCACTCTGTCCGCTATTTCCTCCACGAATGTAACGACCGCGGTCATATTATATCCACCATTTTGACCTCGTTCTGTCCGCCATTTTTCCATGAATGTGACGACAATGTTCACATTATGTCCACCATTTTGACCTTATTCTGACCGCCTTTTTTCCATGATTGTGACGACAATGGTCACATTATGTCCACCATTTTGACCTCTTTTCTCCCCCATTTTTCTATAAATAAAACGACTATGGTCACATTATGTCCACCATTTGACCTGTTTCTGTCCGCCATTTTTCTATGAATGTAACGACAATGGTCACATTATGTCCACCATTTTGACCTCACTCTGTCCGCTATTTTTCTATGAATGTAACGACTATGGTCAAATTATATCCACCATTTTGACCTCGTTCTGTCCGCCATTTTTCCATGAATGTGACGACAATGTTCACATTATGTTCACCATTTTGACCTCTTTGGGTCCGCTGTTTTTCTATGTTTGTGACGCCTATGTTCACAATATGTCCACCATTTTGACCTCATTCTGACCGCCATTTTTCCATGAATGTGACGACAATGCTCACATTGGGTCCACCATTTTGACTTGTTTCTGTCCGACATTTTTCGATGAATGTGACGACTATGGTAACATTATGTCCAGAGTTTTTACCTGTTTCTGTCCCCCATTTGTCTATGAATGTAACGACTGTGGTCACATTATGTCCACCATTTTGACCTCTTTTTCTCCCCCATTTTTCTATGAATGTTACGACTATGGTCATATTATGTCCACAATTTTGACCTCTTTCGGCCCTCAATTTTTCTATGTATGTGACGACTATGGTCACAATATGTCCCTTTGACCTCATTCTGACCGCCATTTTTCCATGAATGTAAAGACTATGGTCACATTATGTGCACCATTTTGACCTCATTCGGCCCGCAATTTTTCTATGAATGTAACGACTGTGGTCACATTATGACCACCATTTTGACCACTTTCGGTTGATTTTTCTATGTATGTAACGACTATGGTCACATTATGTCCACCTTTTTGACCTCTTTATGTCCTCAATTTTTTATGTTTGTGACGACTATGGTCACAATATGTCCACCATTTTTACCTCATTCTGACCGCCATTCTTCCATGAATGTGACGACAATGCTCACATTAGGTCCACCATTTTGACTTGTTTCTGTCCGACATTTTTCGATGAATGTGACGACTATGGTAACATTATGTCCAGAGTTTTTACCTGTTTCTGTCCCCCATTTGTCTATGAATGTAACGACTGTGGTCACATTATGTCCACCATTTTGACCTCATTCTGTCCGCCTTTTTTCCATGATTGTGACGACAATGGTCACATTATGTCCACCATTTTGACCTCTTTTCTCCCCCATTTTTCTATAAATAAAACGACTATGGTCACATTATGTCCACCATTTGACCTGTTTCTGTCCGCCATTTTTCTATGAATGTAACGACAATTGTCACATTATGTGCACCATTTTGACCTCACTCTGTCAGCTATTTTTCTATGAATGTAACGACTATGGTCAAATTATATCCACCATTTTGACCTCGTTCTGTCCGCCATTTTTCCATGAATGTGACGACAATGTTCACATTATGTTCACCATTTTGACCTCTTTCGGTCCGCTGTTTTTCTATGTTTGTGACGCCTATGGTCACAATATGTCCACCATTTTGACCTCATTCTGACCGCCATTTTTCCATGAATGTGACGACAATGCTCACATTGGGTCCACCATTTTGACTTGTTTCTGTCCGACATTTTTCGATGACCTCTTTTCCCCCCATTTTTCTATAAATAAAACGACTATGGTCACATTATGTCCACCATTTGACCTGTTTCTGTCCGCCATTTTTCTATGAATGTAACGACAATGGTCACATTATGTCCACCATTTTGACCTCACTCTGTCCGCTATTTTTCTATGAATGTAACGACTATGGTCAAATTATATCCACCGTTTTGACCTCGTTCTGTCCGCCATTTTTCCATGAATGTGACGACAATGTTCACATTATGTTCACCATTTTGACCTCTTTGGGTCCGCTGTTTTTCTATGTTTGTGACGCCTATGGTCACAATATGTCCACCATTTTGACCTTATTCTGACCGCCATTTTTCCATGAATGTGACGACAATGCTCACATTGGGTCCACCATTTTGACCTCTTTCTGTCCGCCATTTTTCTATGAATGTGACAACTATGGTCACATTATGTCCAATTGCCGTTGCGTCATTTTTGGCGGCGATGGTAATGTGTCACCATTTTGCTCCCAGCGTGTTGTTGATGGTCTGTGCTTGATCTTTGTCCGCCATTTTGCCTATGTATGTCACGACTATGTGTGAAGTATTATTTACCACATTTTCATTTTGACGACTATGGTCGTATATTGCCATTTTTGCTGTCGTGTGTGACGACTATGTTCGCATTGTGGTCACATTGTTGACATAGTACTTTTTGTCCGCATTTTTTCTATGTTTTGTGAGTGTGCGTGTGGTCAGTATGTCCACCATTTTTGCCTGTTCTGACTGCCATTTTTCCATGAATGTGACGACAATGCTCACATTAGGTCCACCATTTTGACCTCTTTCTGTCCGACATTTTTCGATGAATGTGACGACTATGGTAACATTATGTCCAGAATTTTTACCTGTTTCTGTCCCCCATTTGTCTATGAATGTAACGACTGTGGTCACATTATGTCCACCATTTTGACCTCATTCTGTCCGCCTTTTTTCCATGATTGTGACGACAATGGTCACATTATGTCCACCATTTTGACCTCTTTTCTCCCCCATTTTTCTATAAATAAATCGACTATGGTCACATTATGTCCACCATTTGACCTGTTTCTGTCCGCCATTTTTCTATGAATGTAACGACAATGGTCACATTATGTCCACCATTTTGACCTCACTCTGTCAGCTATTTTTCTATGAATGTAACGACTATGGTCACATTATGTCCACCATTTTGACCTCATTCTGACCGCCATTTTTCCATGAATGTAAAGACTATGGTCACATTATGTCCACCATTTTGACCTCATTCGGCCCGCAATTTTTCTATGAATGTAACGACTGTGGTCACATTATGACCACCATTTTGACCACTTTCGGTTTGCCATTTTTCTATGTATGTAACGACTATGGTCACATTATGTCCACCTTTTTGACCTCTTTATGTCCTCAATTTTTTATGTTTGTGACGACTATGGTCACAATATGTCCACAATTTTGACCTCATTCTGACCGCCATTTTTCCATGAATGTGAAGACTATGGTCACATTATGTCCACCATTTTGACCTCATTCGGCCCGCAATTTTTCTATGAATGTAACGACTGTGGTCACATTATGACCACCATTTTGACCACTTTCGGTTTGCCATTTTTCTATGTATGTAACGACTATGGTCACATTATGTCCACCTTTTTGACCTCTTTATGTCCTCAATTTTTTATGTTTGTGACGACTATGGTCACAATATGTCCACCATTTTTACCTCATTCTGACCGCCATTCTTCCATGAATGTGACGACAATGCTCACATTAGGTCCACCATTTTGACTTGTTTCTGTCCGACATTTTTCGATGAATGTGACGACTATGGTAACAGTATGTCCAGAGTTTTTACCTGTTTCTGTCCCCCATTTGTCTATGAATGTAACGACTGTGGTCACATTATGTCCACATTTTGACCTCATTCTGTCCGCCATTTTTCCATGATTGTGACGACAATGGTCACATTATGTCCACCATTTTGACCTCTTTTCTCCCCCATTTTTCTATAAATAAAACGACTATGGTCACATTATGTCCACCATTTGACCTGTTTCTGTCCGCCATTTTTCTATGAATGTAACGACAATGGTCACATTATGTGCACCATTTTGACCTCACTCTGTCCGCTATTTTTCTATGAATGTAACGACTATGGTCAAATTATATCCACCGTTTTGACCTCGTTCTGTCCGCCATTTTTCCATGAATGTGACGACAATGTTCACATTATGTTCACCATTTTGACCTCTTTGGGTCCGCTGTTTTTCTATGTTTGTGACGCCTATGGTCACAATATGTCCACCATTTTGACCTCATTCTGACCGCCATTTTTCCATGAATGTGACGACAATGCTCACATTGGGTCCACCATTTTGACTTGTTTCTGTCCGACATTTTTCGATGAATGTAACGACAATGGTCACATTATGTCCACCATTTTGACCTCACTCTGTCCGCTATTTTTCTACGAATGTAACGACTATGGTCAAATTATATCCACCATTTTGACCTCGTTTTGTCCGCCATTTTTCCATGAATGTGACGACAATGTTCACATTATGTCCACCATTTTGACCTTATTCTGACCGCCATTTTTCCATGAATGTGACGACAATGCTCACATTGGGTCCACCATTTTGACTTGTTTCTGTCCGACATTTTTCGATGAATGTGACGACTATGGTAACATTATGTCCAGAGTTTTTACCTGTTTCTGTCCCCCATTTGTCTATGAATGTAACGACTGTGGTCACATTATGACCACCATTTTGACCTCTTTTTCTCCCCCATTTTTCTATGAATGTTACGACTATGGTCATATTATGTCCACCATTTTGACCTCTTTCGGCCCTCAATTTTTCTATGTATGTGACGACTATGGTCACAATATGTCCACAATTTTGACCTCATTCTGACCGCCATTTTTCCATGAATGTAAAGACTATGGTCACATTATGTCCACCATTTTGACCTCATTCGGCCCGCAATTTTTCTATGAATGTAACGACTGTGGTCACATTATGACCACCATTTTGACCCTTTAGTCCATTTTTTATGTTGTACGACTATGTCACATATGTCCACCTTTTTACCTCTTTATGTCCTAATTTTGTATGTTGTGACGACTATGGTCACAATATGTCCACCATTTACCTCATTCTGACCGCCATTCTTCCATGAATGTGACGACAATGCTCATTGGTCCACCATTTGACTTGTTTCTGTCCGACATTTTTCGATGAATGTGACGACTGGTAACATTGTGTCAATTTTACCTGTTTTCCGCCATTTTTCTATGAATGTACGACTGTTCACATTATGTCCACCATTTTGACCTCATTCTGTCCGCCATTCTTCCATGATTGTGACGACAATGGTCACATTAGGTCCACCATTTTGACCTCTTCTCCGCCATTTTTCATAAGTACGACATGTCACATTGTCCACCATTTGACTGTTTCTGTCCGCATTTTTCTATGAATGTAACGACTATGGTCCATGATGTGCCATTTTGACCTGTCTCTGTCCGCCATTTGTCTATGAATGTAACGACTGTGGTCACATTATGTCCACCATTTTGACCTCATTCTGTCCGCCTTTTTTCCATGATTGTGACGACAATGTCACATTGGTCCACCATTTTGACTTGTTTCTGTCCGACATTTTTCATGATGTACACTATGTAACATTATGTCAGAGTTTTACCTGTTTCTGTCCCCCATTTGTCTATGAATGTTACGACTATGGTCATATTATGTCCACCATTTTGACCTCTTTCGGCCCTCAATTTTTCTATGTATGTGACGACTATGGTCACAATATGTCCACAATTTTGACCTCATTCTGACCGCCATTTTTCCATGAATGTAAAGACTATGGTCACATTATGTCCACCATTTTGACCTCATTCGGCCCGCAATTTTTCTATGAATGTAACGACTGTGGTCACATTATGACCACCATTTTGACCACTTTCGGTTTGCCATTTTTCTATGTATGTAACGACTATGGTCACATTATGTCCACCTTTTTGACCTCTTTATGTCCTCAATTTTTTATGTTTGTGACGACTATGGTCACAATATGTCCACCATTTTTACCTCATTCTGACCGCCATTCTTCCATGAATGTGACGACAATGCTCACATTAGGTCCACCATTTTGACTTGTTTCTGTCCGACATTTTTCGATGAATGTGACGACTATGGTAACATTATGTCCAGAGTTTTTACCTGTTTCTGTCCCCCATTTGTCTGTGAATGTAACGACTGTGGTCACATTATGTCCACCATTTTGACCTCATTCTGTCCGCCTTTTTTCCATGATTGTGACGACAATGGTCACATTATGTCCACCATTTTGACCTCTTTTCTCCCCCATTTTTCTATAAATAAAACGTCTATGGTCACATTATGTCCACCATTTGACCTGTTTCTGTCCGCCATTTTTCTATGAATGTAACGACAATTGTCACATTATGTGCACCATTTTGACCTCACTCTGTCAGCTATTTTTCTATGAATGTAACGACTATGGTCAAATTATATCCACCATTTTGACCTCGTTCTTCCCGCCATTTTTCCATGAATGTGACGACAATGTTCACATTATGTTCACCATTTTGACCTCTTTCGGTCCGCTGTTTTTCTATGTTTGTGACGCCTATGGTCACAATATGTCCACCATTTTGACCTCATTCTGACCGCCATTTTTCCATGAATGTGACGACAATGCTCACATTGGGTCCACCATTTTGACTTGTTTCTGTCCGACATTTTTCGATGAATGTGACGACTATGGTAACATTATGTCCGGAGTTTTTACCTGTTTCTGTCCCCCATTTGTCTATGAATGTAACGACTGTGGTCACATTATGACCACCATTTTGACCTCTTTTTCTCCCCCATTTTTCTATGAATGTTACGACTATGGTCATATTATGTCCACCATTTTGACCTCTTTCGGCCCTCAATTTTTCTATGTATGTGACGACTATGGTCACAATATGTCCACAATTTTGACCTCATTCTGACCGCCATTTTTCCATGAATGTAAAGACTATGGTCACATTATGTCCACCATTTTGACCTCATTCGGCCCGCAATTTTTCTATGAATGTAACGACTGTGGTCACATTATGACCACCATTTTGACCTCTTTATGTCCTCAATTTTTTATGTTTGTGACGACTATGGTCACAATATGTCCACCATTTTTACCTCTTTATGTCCTCAATTTTTTATGTTTGTGACGACTGTGGTCACATTATGTCCACCATTTTGACCTCATTCTGTCCGCCTTTTTTCCATGATTGTGACGACAATGGTCACATTATGTCCACCATTTTGACCTCTTTTCTCCCCCATTTTTCTATGATTGAAACGACTATGGTCACATTACCATTTTGACCTCGTTCTGTCCGCCATTTTTCTATGAATTTAACGACAATAGTCACATTATGTTCACCATTTTGACCTCATTCTGACCGCCATTTTTCCATGAATGTGACGACAATGTTCACATTATGTTAACCATTTTGACCTCTTTCGGTCCGCTGTTTTTCTATGAATGTGACGACAATGGTCAACCTATGTCCACAATTTTGACTTCTTTCTGTCCGCCATTTTTCCATGAATGTGACGACTATGGTCACAATATGTCCACCATTTTTACCTCATTCTGACCGCCATTCTTCCATGAATGTGACGACAATGCTCACATTAGGTCCACCATTTTGACTTGTTTCTGTCCGCCATTTTTCGATGAATGTGACGACTATGGTAACATTATGTCCAGAGTTTTTACCTGTTTCTGTCCCCCATTTGTCTATGAATGTAACGACTGTGGTCACATTATGTCCACCATTTTGACCTCATTCTGTCCGCCTTTTTTCCATGATTGTGACGACAATGGTCACATTATGTCCACCATTTTGACCTCTTTTCTCCCCCATTTTTCTATAAATAAGACGACTATGGTCACATTATGTCCACCATTTGACCTGTTTCTGTCCGCCATTTTTCTATGAATGTAACGACAATGGTCACATTATGTCCACCATTTTGACCTCACTCTGTCCGCTATTTTTCTACGAATGTAATGACCATGGTCAAATTATATCCACCATTTTGACCTCGTTCTGTCCGCCATTTTTCCATGAATGTGACGACAATGTTCACATTACGTCCACCATTTTGAGCTCTTTCGATCCTCTGTTTTTCTATGTTTGTGACGCCTATGGTCACAATATGTCCACCATTTTGACCTCATTCTGACCGCCATTTTTCCATGAATGTGACGACAATGCTCACATTGGGTCCACCATTTTGACTTGTTTCTGTCCGACATTTTTCGATGAATGTGACGACTATGGTAACATTATGTCCAGAGTTTTTACCTGTTTCTGTCCCCCATTTGTCTATGAATGTAACGACTGTGGTCACAATATGTCCACCATTTTTACCTCTTTATGTCCTCAATTTTTTATGTTTGTGACGACTATGTTCACAATATGTCCACCATTTTTACCTCATTCTGACCGCCATTCTTCCATGAATGTGACGACAATGCTCACATTTGGTCCACCATTTTGACTTGTTTCTGTCCGACATTTTTCGATGAATGTGACGACTATGGTAACATTATGTCCAGAGTTTTTACCTGTTTCTGTCCCCCATTTGTCTATGAATGTAACGACTGTGGTCACATTATGTCCACCATTTTGACCTCATTCTGTCCGCCTTTTTTCCATGATTGTGATGACAATGGTCACATTATGTCCACCATTTTGACCTCTTTCGGTCCGCTGTTTTTCTATGTTTGTGACGCCTATGGTCACAATATGTCCACCATTTTGACCTCATTCTGACCGCCATTTTTCCATGAATGTGACGACAATGCTCACATTGGGTCCACCATTTTGACTTGTTTCTGTCCGACATTTTTCGATGAATGTAACGACAATGGTCGCATTATGTCCAGCATTTTGACCTTACTCTGTCCGCTATTTTTCTATGAATGTAACGACTATGGTCAAATTATATCCACCATTTTGACCTCGTTCTGTCCGCCATTTTTCCATGAATGTGACGACAATGTTTACATTATGTTCACCAATTTGACCTCTTTCGGTCCGCTGTTTTTCTATGAATATGACGACAATGGTCAACTTATGTCCACCATTTTGACCTCTTTCTCTCACCCATTTTTCTATGATTGAAACGACTATGGTCACATTACCATTTTGACCTCGTTCTGTCCGCCATTTTTCTATGAATTTAACGACAATAGTCACATTATGTTCACCATTTTGACCTCACTCTGTCCGCTATTGTTCTATAAATTTGACGACTATGGTCAAATTATATCCACCATTTTGACCTCGTTCTGCCCGCCATTTTTCCATGAATGTGACGACAATGTTCACATTATGTTAACCATTTTGACCTCTTTCGGTCCGCTGTTTTTCTATGAATGTGACGACAATGGTCAACCTATGTCCACAATTTTGACTTCTTTCTGTCCGCCATTTTTCCATGAATGTGACGACTATGGTCACAATATGTCCACCATTTTTACCTCATTCTGACCGCCATTCTTCCATGAATGTGACGACAATGCTCACATTAGGTCCACCATTTTGACTTGTTTCTGTCCGACATTTTTCGATGAATGTGACGACTATGGTAACATTATGTCCAGAGTTTTTACCTGTTTCTGTCCCCCATTTGTCTATGAATGTAACGACTGTGGTCACATTATGTCCACCATTTTGACCTCATTCTGTCCGCCTTTTTTCCATGATTGTGACGACAATGGTCACATTATGTCCACCATTTTGACCTCTTTTCTCCCCCATTTTTCTATAAATAAAACGACTATGGTCACATTATGTCCACCATTTGACCTGTTTCTGTCCGCCATATTTCTATGAATGTAACGACAATGGTCACATTATGTGCACCATTTTGACCTCACTCTGTCAGCTATTTTTCTATGAATGTAACGACTATGGTCAAATTATATCCACCATTTTGACCTCGTTCTGTCCGCCATTTTTCCATGAATGTGACGACAATGTTCACATTATGTTCACCATTTTGACCTCTTTCGGTCCGCTGTTTTTCTATGTTTGTGACGCCTATGGTCACAATATGTCCACCATTTTGATCTCATTCTGACCGCCATTTTTCCATGAATGTGACGACAATGCTCACATTGGGTCCACCATTTTGACTTGTTTCTGTCCGACATTTTTCGATGAATGTAACGACAATGGTCACATTATGTCCACATTTTGACCTTACTCTGTCCGCTATTTTTCTATGAATGTAACGACTATGGTCAAATTATATCCACCATTTTGACCTCGTTCTGTCCGCCATTTTTCCATGAATGTGACGACAATGTTTACATTATGTTCACCATTTTGACCTCTTTCGGTCCGCTGTTTTTCTATGAATATGACGACAATGGTCAACTTATGTCCACCATTTTGACCTCTTTCTCTCACCCATTTTTCTATGATTGTAACGACTATGGTCACATTACCATTTTGACCTCGTTCTGTCCGCCATTTTTCTATGAATTTAACGACAATAGTCACATTATGTTCACCATTTTGACCTCTTTCTGTCCGCTATTTTTCTATGAATTGTGACGACTATGGTCACATTATGTCCACCATTTTGACCTCGTTCTGTGCGCCATTTTTCCATGAATGTGACGACAATGTTCACATTATGTTCACCATTTTGACCTCTTTCGGTCCGCTGTTTTTCTATGAATATGACGACTATGGTCACAATATGTCCACCATTTTGACCTCATTCCGTCCGAAATTTTTTCACGAATGTGACGACTATGGTAACATTATGTATACAGTTTTGACCTCTTTCTGTCCGCCATTTTTCTATGCATGTAACGACTATGGTCACATTATGTCCACCACTTTGACCTGTTTCTGCCGTAATTTTTCTGTGAACGTGACGACAATGGTCACAATATTTCCACCATTTTGACCTCACTCTGTCCGCTATTGTTCTATAAATTTGACGACTATGGTCAAATTATATCCACCATTTTGACCTCGTTCTGTCCGCCATTTTTCCATGAATGTGACTTGTTTCTGTCCGACATTTTTCGATGAATGTGACGACTATGGTAACATTATGTCCACCATTTTGACCTCATTCTGACCGCCATTTTTCCATGAATGTGAATGACTGTGGTCACATTATGTCCACCATTTTGACCTCATTTGGCCCGCAATTTTTCTATGAGTGTAACGACTGTGGTCACATTATGTCCACCATTTTGACCTCTTTCGGTCTGCCATTTTTCTATGTATGTAACGACTATGTTCACATTATGTCCACCTTTTTGACCTCTTTCTGTCCGCCATTCTTCCATGAATGTGACGACAATGCTCACATTAGGTCCACCATTTTGACTTGTTTCTGTCCGACATTTTTCGATGAATGTGACGACTATGGTAACATTATGTCCAGAGTTTTTACCTGTTTCTGTCCCCCATTTGTCTATGAATGTAACGACTGTGGTCACTTTATGACCACCCTTTTGACCTCTTTTTCTCCCCCATTTTTCTATGAATGTTACGACTATGGTCACATTATGTCCACCATATTGACTTGTTTCTGTCCGCCATTTTTCCATGAATGTGACGACTATGGTCAAATTATGTCCAACATTTTGACCTCGTTCTGTCCGCCATTTTTCCATGAATGTGACGACAATGTTCACATTATGTTCACCATTTTGACCTCTTTCGGTCCGCTGTTTTTCTATGAATATGACGACAATGGTCAACTTATGTCCACCATTTTGACCTCTTTCTCTCCCCCATTTTTCTATGATTGTAACGACTATGGTCACATTACCACTTTGACCTCGTTCTGTCCGCCACTTTTCTATGAATGTAACGACAATAGTCACATTATGTTCACCATTTTGACCTCACTCTGTCCGCTATTGTTCTATAAATTTGACGACTATGGTCAAATTATATCCACCATTTTGAGCTCGTTCTGCCCGCCATTTTTCCATGAATGTGACGACAATGTTCACATTATGTTCACCATTTGACCTCTTTCGGTCCGCTGTTTTTCTATGAATGTGACGGCAATGGTCAACTTATGTCCACCATTTTGACCTCTTTCTCTCCCCCATTTTTCTATGAATGTAACGACTATGGTCACATTATGTCCACCATTTTGACCATTTTATGTCCGCAATTTTTCTATTTATGTGACGACTATGGTCACAATATGTCCACCATTTTGACCTCATTCCGTCCGCAATTTTTCCACGAATGTGACGACTATGGTAACATTATGTCTACCACTTTGACCTGTTTCTGCCGCCATTTTGCTGTGAACGTGACGACAATGGTCACAATATTTCCACCACTTTGACCTCATTCTCTCCGCAATTTTTCCAGGAATGTGACGACAATGGTCACATTATGACCACCATTTTGACCTCTTTCTGTCCGCCATTTTTTTTAAATATGTAACGACTATGGTCACATTATGTCCACCACTTTGACCTTATTCTGACCGCCATTTTTCCATGAATATGACGAAAATGGCCACATTATGTCCACAGTTTTGACCTCTTTCTGACCGGCATTTTTCTATGTATAATATGTGACGACTATGGTCAACTTATGTCCACCATTTTGATTTTTTTCTGTCCGCCATTTTTCTATGTATGTAACGACTATGGTCACATTATGTTCACCACTTTGACCTCATTCTGTCCGCCATTTTTCCATGATTGTGATGACAATGGTCACATTATGTCCACCATTTCGACCTCTTTTCTCCCCCATGTTTCTATGAATGTAACGACTATGGTCACAATATGTCCACCATTTTGACCTCATTCCGTCCGCAATTTTTCCGCGAATGTGACGACTATGGTAACATTATGCCCACAGTTTTGACCTCTTTCTGTCCGCCATTTTTCTATGCATGTAACGACTATGGTCACATTATGTCCACCACTTTGACCTGTTTCTGCCGCCATTTTTCTGTGAACGTGACGACAATGGTCACAATATTTCCACCACTTTGACCTCTTTCTTTCCCCCATTTTTCCATGATTGTGATGACAATGGTCACATTATGTCCACCATTTCGACCTCTTTTCTCCCCCATGTTTCTATGAATGTAACGACTATGGTCACAATATGTCCACCATTTTGACCTCATTCCGTCCGCAATTTTTCCGCGAATGTGACGACTATGGTAACATTATGCCCACAGTTTTGACCTCTTTCTGTCCGCCATTTTTCTATGCATGTAACGATTATGGTCACATTATGTCCACCACTTTGACCTTATTCTGACCGCCATTTTTCCATGAATATGACGAAAATGGCCACATTATGTCCACAGTTTTGACCTCTTTCTGACCGCCATTTTTCTATGTATAATATGTGACGACTATGGTCAACTTATGTCCACCATTTTGACTTGTTTCTGTCCGACATTTTTCGATGAATGTGACGACTATGGTAACATTATGTCCAGAGTTTTGACCTGTTTCTGTCCCCCATTTGTCTATGAATGTAACGACTGTGGTCACTTTATGACCACCCTTTTGACCTCTTTTTCTCCCCCATTTTTCTATGAATGTTACGACTATGGTCACATTATGTCCACCATATTGACTTGTTTCTGTCCGCCATTTTTCCATGAATGTGACGACTATGGTCAAATTATGTCCAACATTTTGACCTCGTTCTGTCCGCCATTTTTCCATGAATGTGACGACAATGTTCACATTATGTTCACCATTTTGACCTCTTTCGGTCCGCTGTTTTTCTATGAATATGACGACAATGGTCAACTTATGTCCACCATTTTGACCTCTTTCTCTCCCCCATTTTTCTATGATTGTAACGACTATGGTCACATTACCACTTTGACCTCGTTCTGTCCGCCATTTTTCTATGAATGTAACGACAATAGTCACATTATGTTCACCATTTTGACCTCACTCTGTCCGCTATTGTTCTATAAATTTGACGACTATGGTCAAATTATATCCACCATTTTGAGCTCGTTCTGCCCGCCATTTTTCCATGAATGTGACGACAATGTTCACATTATGTTCACCATTTTGACCTCTTTCGGTCCGCTGTTTTTCTATGAATGTGACGACAATGGTCAACTTATGTCCACCATTTTGACCTCTTTCTCTCCCCCATTTTTCTATGAATGTAACGACTATGGTCACATTATGTCCACCATTTTGACCATTTTATGTCCGCAATTTTTCTATTTATGTGACGACTATGGTCACAATATGTCCACCATTTTGACCTCATTCCGTCCGCAATTTTTCCACGAATGTGACGACTATGGTAACATTATGTCCACCACTTTGACCTGTTTCTGCCGCCATTTTTCTGTGAACGTGACGACAATGGTCACAATATTTCCACCATTTTGACCTCTTTCTCTCCCCCATTTTTCTATGAATGTGACGACTATGGTCACAATATGTCCACAGTTTTGCCCTCTATCTCGTCGCCATTCTTCTATGTATGTGACGACTATGTTCACATTATGTCCACCACTTTGACCTCATTCTCTCCGCAATTTTTCCAGGAATGTGACGACAATGGTCACATTATGACCACCATTTTGACCTCTTTCTGTCCGCCATTTTTTTTAAATATGTAACGACTATGGTCACATTATGTCCACCACTTTGACCTTATTCTGACCGCCATTTTTCCATGAATATGACGAAAATGGCCACATTATGTCCACAGTTTTGACCTCTTTCTGACCGCCATTTTTCTATGTATAATATGTGACGACTATGGTCAACTTATGTCCACCATTTTGATTTTTTTCTGTCCGCCATTTTTCTATGTATGTAACGACTATGGTCACATTATGTTCACCACTTTGACCTCATTCTGTCCGCCATTTTTCCATGATTGTGATGACAATGGTCACATTATGTCCACCATTTCGACCTCTTTTCTCCCCCATGTTTCTATGAATGTAACGACTATGGTCACAATATGTCCACCATTTTGACCTCATTCCGTCCGCAATTTTTCCGCGAATGTGACGACTATGGTAACATTATGCCCACAGTTTTGACCTCTTTCTGTCCGCCATTTTTCTATGCATGTAACGACTATGGTCACATTATGTCCACCACTTTGACCTGTTTCTGCCGCCATTTTTCTGTGAACGTGACGACAATGGTCACAATATTTCCACCACTTTGACCTCTTTCTCTCCCCCATTTTTCTATGAATGTGACGACTATGGTCACAATATGTCCACAGTTTTGCCCTCTATCTCGTCGCCATTCTTCTATGTATGTGACGACTATGTTCACATTATGTCCACCACTTTGACCTCATTCTCTCCGCAATTTTTCCAGGAATGTGACGACAATGGTTACATTATGTCCACCATTTTGACCTCTTTCTGTCCGCCATTTTTTTTATATATGTAACGACTATGGTCACATTATGTCCACCACTTTGACCTTATTCTGACCGCCATTTTTCCATGAATATGACGAAAATGGCCACATTATGTCCACAGTTTTGACCTCTTTCTGACCGCCATTTTTCTATGTATAATATGTGACGACTATGGTCAACTTATGTCCACCATTTTGATTTTTTTCTGTCCGCCATTATTCTATGTATGTAACGACTATGGTCACATTATGTTCACCACTTTGACCTCATTCTGTCCGCCATTTTTCCATGATTGTGATGACAATGGTCACATTATGTCCACCATTTCGACCTCTTTTCTCCCCCATGTTTCTATGAATGTAACGACTATGGTCACAATATGTCCACCATTTTGACCTCATTCCGTCCGCAATTTTTCCGCGAATGTGACGACTATGGTAACATTATGCCCACAGTTTTGACCTCTTTCTGTCCGCCATTTTTCTATGCATGTAACGACTATGGTCACATTATGTCCACCACTTTGACCTGTTTCTGCCGCCATTTTTCTGTGAACGTGACGACAATGGTCACAATATTTCCACCACTTTGACCTCTTTCTCTCCCCCATTTTTCTATGAATGTGACGACTATGGTCACAATATGTCCACAGTTTTGCCCTCTATCTCGTCGCCATTCTTCTATGTATGTGACGACTATGTTCACATTATGTCCACCACTTTGACCTCATTCTCTCCGCAATTTTTCCAGGAATGTGACGACAATGGTCACATTATGTCCACCATTTTGACCTCTTTCTGTCCGCCATTTTTTTTATATATGTAACGACTATGGTCACATTATGTCCACCACTTTGACCTTATTCTGACCGCCATTTTTCCATGAATATGACGAAAATGGCCACATTATGTCCACAGTTTTGACCTCTTTCTGACCGCCATTTTTCTATGTATAATATGTGACGACTATGGTCAACTTATGTCCACCATTTTGATTTTTTTCTGTCCGCCATTTTTCTATGTATGTTACGACTATGGTCACATTATGTTCACAACTTTGACCTCATTCTGTCCGCCATTTTTCCATGATTGTGATGACAATGGTCACATTATGTCCACCATTTTGACCTCTTTTTCTCCCCCATGTTTCTATGAATGTAACGACTATGGTCACATTATGACCACCATTTTGACCACTTTCGGTCCGCTGTTTTATATAAATGTGAAAAATGGCATTCTGTCTGCCATTTTTTTTGTTAATGTTACGACTACGGTCACATTATGTCCACAGTTTTGACCTGTTTCTGTCCGCCATTTGTCTATGAATGTAACGACTGTGGTCACATTATGACCACCATTTTGACCACTTTCGGTTTGCCATATTTCTATGCATATAACGACTATGGTCACATTATGTCCCCCATTTTGAACTCTTAATGTCCGCAATTTTTCTATGTTTGTTACGACTATGGTCACAATATCTCCACCATTTTGACCTTATTTTGCCGCCATTTTTCCATGAATGTGACGAAAATGGTCACATTATGTCCACCATTTTGACCTCACTCTGTCCGCTATTGTTCTATAAATGTGACGACCATGGTCACAATATCTCCACCATTTTGACCTCATTTTGCCGCCATTTATCCATGAATGTGACGAAAATGGTCACATTATGTCCACCATTTTGACCTCTTTCTGTCCGCCATTTTTTTATATATGTAACGACTATGGTCACAATATGTCCACAGTTTTGCCTTCTATCTCGTCGCCATTCTTCTATGTATGTGACGACTATGTTCACATTATGTCCACCACTTTGACCTCATTCTCTCCGCAATTTTTCCAGGAATGTGACGACAATGGTTACATTATGTCCACCATTTTGACCTCTTTCTCTCCCCCATTTTTCTATGAATGTGACGACTATGGTCACAATATGTCCACAGTTTTGCCCTCTATCTCGTCGCCATTCTTCTATGTATGTGACGACTATGTTCACATTATGTCCACCACTTTGACCTCATTCTCTCCGCAATTTTTCCAGGAATGTGACGACAATGGTTACATTATGTCCACCATTTTGACCTCTTTCTCTCCCCCATTTTTCTATGAATGTAACGACTATGGTCACAATATGTCCACAGTTTTGCCTTCTATCTCGTCGCCATTCTTCTATGTATGTGACGACTATGTTCACATTATGTCCACCACTTTGACCTCATTCTCTCCGCAATTTTTCCAGGAATGTGACGACAATGGTCACATTATGACCACCATTTTGACCTCTTTCTGTCCGCCATTTTTTTTAAATATGTAACGACTATGGTCACATTATGTCCACCACTTTGACCTTATTCTGACCGCCACTTTTCCATGAATATGACGAAAATGGCCACATTATGTCCACAGTTTTGACCTCTTTCTGACCGCCATTTTTCTATGTATAATATGTGACGACTATGGTCAACTTATGTCCACCATTTTGATTTTTTTCTGTCCGCCATTTTTCTATGTATGTAACGACTATGGTCACATTATGTTCACCACTTTGACCTCATTCTGTCCGCCATTTTTCCATGATTGTGATGACAATGGTCACATTATGTCCACCATTTCGACCTCTTTTCTCCCCCATGTTTCTATGAATGTAACGACTATGGTCACAATATGTCCACCATTTTGACCTCATTCCGTCCGCAATTTTTCCGCGAATGTGACGACTATGGTAACATTATGCCCACAGTTTTGACCTCTTTCTGTCCGCCATTTTTTTTATATATGTAACGACTATGGTCACATTATGTCCACCACTTTGACCTTATTCTGACCGCCATTTTTCCATGAATATGACGAAAATGGCCACATTATGTCCACAGTTTTGACCTCTTTCTGACCGCCATTTTTCTATGTATAATATGTGACGACTATGGTCAACTTATGTCCACCATTTTGATTTTTTTCTGTCCGCCATTTTTCTATGTATGTAACGACTATGGTCACATTATGTTCACCACTTTGACCTCATTCTGTCCGCCATTTTTCCATGATTGTGATGACAATGGTCACATTATGTCCACCATTTCGACCTCTTTTTCTCCCCCATGTTTCTATGAATGTAACGACTATGGTCACATTATGACCACCATTTTGACCACTTTCGGTCCGCTGTTTTATATAAATGTGAAAAATGGCATTCTGTCTGCCATTTTTTTAATGTTACGACTACGGTCACATTATGTCCACAGTTTTGACCTGTTTCTGTCCGCCATTTGTCTATGATGTAACGACTGTGGTCACATTATGACCACCATTTTGACCACTTTCGGTTTGCCATATTTCTATGTATATAACGACTATGGTCACATTATGTCCCCCATTTTGAACTCTTTATGTCCGCAATTTTTCTATAATTGTTACGACTATGGTCACAATATCTCCACCATTTTGACCTTATTTTGCCGCCATTTTTCCATGAATGTGACGAAAATGGTCACATTATGTCCACCATTTTGACCTCACTCTGTCCGCTATTGTTCTATAAATGCGACGACCATGGTCACAATATCTCCACCATTTTGACCTCATTTTGCCGCCATTTATCCATGAATGTGACGAAAATGGTCACATTATGTCCACCATTTTGACCTCTTTCTGTCCGCCATTTTTTTATATATGTAACGACTATGGTCACATTATGTCCACCACTTTGACCTTATTCTGACCGCCATTTTTCCATGAATATGACGAAAATGGTCACATTATGTCCACCATTTTGACCTCATTCTGTCCGCCATTTTTCCGTGATTGTGATGACAATGGTCACATTATGTCCACCATTTCGACCTCTTTTTCTCCCCCATTTTTCTATGAATGTAACGACTATGGTCGCAATATGTCCACAGTTTTGCCCTCTATCTCTTCGCCATTCTTCTATGTATGTGACGACAATGGTCACATAATGTCCACATTTTTGACCTCATTCTGTCCGACATTTTTCGATGAATGTGACGACTATGGTAACATTATGTCCAGAGTTTTTACCTGTTTCTGTCCCCCATTTGTCTATGAATGTAACGACCATGGTCAAATTATATCCACCATTTTGACCTCGTTCTGTCCGCAATTTTTCCATGAATGTGACGACAATGTTCACATTATGTCCACCATTTTGACCTTATTCTGTCCGACATTTTTCGATGAATGTGACGACTATGGTAACATTATGTCCAGAGTTTTTACCTGTTTCTGTCCCCCATTTGTCTATGAATGTAACGACTATGGTCCTATTATGTCCACCATTTTGACCTCATTCGGCCCGCAATTTTTCTATGAATGTAACGACTGTGGTCACATTATGACCACCAATTTGACCACTTTCGGTTTGCCATTTTTCTATGTATGTAACGACTATGGTCACATTATGTCCACCTTTTTGACCTCTTTATGTCCTCAATTTTTTATGTTTGTGACGACTATGGTCACAATATGTCCACCATTTTTACCTCATTCTGACCGCCATTCTTCCATGAATGTGACGACAATGCTCACATTAGGTCCACCATTTTGACTTGTTTCTGTCCGACATTTTTCGATGAATGTGACGACTATGGTAACATTATGTCCAGAGTTTTGACCTGTTTCTGTCCCCCATTTGTCTATGAATGTAACGACTGTGGTCACATTATGACCACCCTTTTGACCTCTTTTTCTCCCCCATAATTCTATGAATGTTACGACTATGGTCACATTATGTCCACCATATTGACTTGTTTCTGTCCGCCATTTTTCCATGAATGTGACGACTATGGTCAAATTATGTCCAACATTTTGACTTCGTTCTGTCCGCCATTATTCCATGAATGTGACGACAATGTTCAAATTATGTTCACCATTTTGACCTCTTTCGGTCTGCTGTTTTTCTATGAATATGACGACAATGGTCAACTTATGTCCACCATTTTGACCTCTTTCTCTCCCCCATTTTTCTATGATTGTAACGACTATGGTCACATTACCACTTTGACCTCGTTCTGTCCGCCATTTTTCTATGAATGTAACGACTGTGGTCACATTATGTTCACCATTTTGACCTCACTCTGTCCGCTATTGTTCTATAAATTTGACGACTATGGTCAAATTATATCCACCATTTTGAGCTCGTTCTGCCCGCCATTTTTCCATGAATGTGACGACAATGTTCACATTATGTTCACCATTTTGACCTCTTTCGGTCCGCTGTTTTTCTATGAATGTGACGACAATGGTCAACTTATGTCCACCATTTTGACCTCTTTCTCACCCCCTTTTTTCTATGAATGTAACGACTATGGTCACATTATGTCCACCATTTTGACCTATTTATGTCCGCAATTTTTTCTATTTATGTGACGACTATGGTCACAATATGTCCACCATTTTGACCTCATTCCGTCCGCAATTTTTCCACGAATGTGACGACTATGGTAACATTATGTCCACCACTTTGATCTGTTTCTGCCGCCATTTTTCTGTGAACGTGACGACAATGGTCACAATATTTCCACCATTTTGACCTCTTTCTCTCCCCCATTTTTCTATGAATGTGACTACTATGGTCACAATATGTCCACAGTTTTGCCCTCTATCTCGTCGACATTCTTCTATGTATGTGACGACTATGTTTACATTATAACCACCACTTTGACCTCATTCTCTCCGCAATTTTTCCAGGAATGTGACGACAATGGTCACATTATGACCACCATTTTGACCTCTTTCTGTCCGCCATTTTTTTTATATATGTAACGACTATGGTCACATTATGTCCACCACTTTGACCTTATTCTGACCGCCATTTTTTCATGAATATGACGAAAATGGCCACATTATGTCCACAGTTTTGACCTCTTTCTGACCGCCATTTTTCTATGTATAATATGTGACGACTATGGTCAACTTATGTCCACCATTTTGATTTTTTTCTGTCCGCCATTTTTCTATGTATGTAACGACTATGGTCACATTATGTTCACCACTTTGACCTCATTCTGTCCGCCATTTTTCCATGATTGTGATGACAATGGTCACATTATGTCCACCATTTCGACCTCTTTTTCTCCCCCATTTTTCTATGAATGTAACGACTATGGTCGCAATATGTCCACAGTTTTGCCCTCTATCTCTTCGCCATTCTTCTATGTATGTGACGACTATGTTCACATTATGTCCACCACTTTCACATCATTCCCTAAGCAATTTGCCCAGGAATGTGTCGACAATGGTCACATTATGTCCACATTTTTGACCTCATTCTGTCAGCCATGTTTCTATGAGTGTGACGACAATGGTCACATTATGTCCACCATTTTGACCTATTTCTGTCCGCCAATTTTCTATATATGTAACGACTATGGTCACATTATGTCCACCACTTTGACTTCTTTCTGTCCGCCATTTTTCTATGCATGTAACGACTATGGTCACAATATGTCCACAGTTTTGCCCTCTATCTCTTCGCCATTCTTCTATGTATGTGACGACTATGTTCACATTATGTCCACCACTTTGACCTCTTTTTCTCCCCCATTTTTCTATGAATGTAACGACTATGGTCCATTATGTCCACAGTTTTGACCACTTTCGGTCCACTGTTTTTCTATAAATGTGAAAAATGGCATTCTGTCTGCCGTTTTTTTTTATAAATGTTACGACCATGGTAACATTATGTCCACCATTGTGCCCTTTTTTTTCCCCCATTTTTCGATGAATATGACGACTGTGGTCACATTATGTCCACCATTTCGACCTCTTTTTCTCACCCATTCTTCTATGTATGTGACGACTATGTTCACATTATGTCCACCACTTTGACATCATTCTCTCCGCAATTTTTCCAGGAATGTGACGACAATGGTCACATTATGTCCACCATTTTGACCTCTTTCTGTCCGCCATTTTTCTATGCATGTAACGACTATGGTCACAATATGTCCACAGTTTTGCCCTCTATCTCTTCGCCATTCTTATATGTATGTGACGACTATGTTCACATTATGTCCACCACTTTGACCTCTTTTTCTCCCCCATTTTTCTATGAATGTAACGACTATGGTCACATTATGTCCACAGTTTTGACCACTTTCGGTCCACTGTTTTTCTATAAATGTGAAAAATGGCATTCTGTCTGCCGTTTTTTTTTATAAATGTTACGACCATGGTAACATTATGTCCACCATTGTGCCCTTTTTTTTCCCCCATTTTTCTATGAATATGACGACTGTGGTCACATTATGTCCACCAATTTGACCACTTTCGGTTTGCCATTTTTCTATGTAAATAACGACTATGGTCACATTATGTCCACCATTTCGACCTCTTTTTCTCCCCCATTTTTCTATGAATGTAACGACTATGGTCGCAATATGTCCACAGTTTTGCCCTCTATCTCTTCGCCATTCTTCTATGTATGTGACGACTATGTTCACATTATGTCCACCACTTTGACATCATTCTCTCCGCAATTTGTCCAGGAATGTGACGACAATGGTCACATTATGTCCACATTTTTGACCTCATTCTGTCAGCCATTTTTCTATGAGTGTGACGACAATGGTCACATTATGTCCACCATTTTGACCTCTTTCTGTCCGCCAATTTTCTATATATGTAACGACTATGGTCACATTATGTCCACCACTTTGACCTCTTTCTGTCCGCCATTTTTCTATGCATGTAACGACTATGGTCACAATATGTCCACAGTTTTGCCCTCTATCTCTTCGCCATTCTTCTATGTATGTGACGACTATGTTCACATTATGTCCACCACTTTGACCTCTTTTTCTCCCCCATTTTTCTATGAATGTAACGACTATGGTCACATTATGTCCACAGTTTTGACCACTTTCGGTCCACTGTTTTTCTATAAATGTGAAAAATGGCATTCTGTCTGCCGTTTTTTTTTATAAATGTTACGACCATGGTAACATTATGTCCACCATTGTGCCCTTTTTTTTCTCCCATTTTTCGATGAATATGACGACTGTGGTCACATTATGTCCACCAATTTGACCACTTTCGGTTTGCCATTTTTCTATGTAAATAACGGCTATGGTCACATTATGTCCACCATTTCGACCTCTTTTTCTCACCCATTCTTCTATGTATGTGACGACTATGTTCACATTATGTCCACCACTTTGACATCATTCTCTCCGCAATTTTTCCAGGAATGTGACGACGATGGTCACATTATGTCCACCATTTTGACCTCTTTCTGTCCGCCATTTTTCTATGCATGTAACGACTATGGTCACAATAAGTCCACAGTTTTGCCCTCTATCTCTTCGCCATTCTTCTATGTATGTGACGACTATGTTCACATTATGTCCACCACTTTGACCTCTTTTTCTCCCCCATTTTTCTATGAATGTAACGACTATGGTCACATTATGTCCACAGTTTTGACCACTTTCGGTCCACTGTTTTTCTATAAATGTGAAAAATGGCATTCTGTCTGCCGTTTTTTTTATAAATGTTACGACCATGGTAACATTGTGTCCACCATTGTGCCTTTTTTTTTCCCCCATTTTTCTATGAATATGACGACTGTGGTCATATTATGTCCAATTTGACCACTTTCGGTTTGCCATTTTTCAATGTAAATAACGACTATGGTCACATTATGTCCACCATTTCGACCTCTTTTTCTCCCCCATTCTTCTATGTATGTGACGACTATGTTCACATTATGTCCACCACTTTGACATCATTCTCTCCGCAATTTTTCCAGGAATGTGACGACAATGGTCACATTATGTCCACCATTTTGACCTCTTTCTGTCCGCCATTTTTCTATGCATGTAACGACTATGGTCACAATATGTCCACAGTTTTGCCCTCTATCTCTTTGCCATTCTTCTATGTATGTGACGACAATGGTCACATTATTTCCACTATTTTGACCTCATTCTGTCCGCCATTTTTCCATGATTGTGACGACAATGGTCACAATATCTCCACCATTTTGACCTCATTTTGCCGCAATTTATCCATGAATGTGACGAAAATGGTCACATTATGTCCACCATTTTGACCTCATTCTGTCCGCCATTTTTCCATGATTGTGATGACAATGGTCACATTATGTCCACCATTTCGACCTCTTTTTCTCCCCCATTTTTCTATGAATGTAACGACTATGGTCATATTATGTCCACCATTTTGACCTCTTTTTCTCCCCCATTTTTCTATGAATGTAACGACAATGGTCACATTATGTTCACCATTTTGACCTCACTCTGTCCGCTATTGTTCTATAAATGTGACGACCATGGTCACATTATTTCCACTATTTTGACCTCATTCTGTCCGCCATTTTTCCATGATTGTGATGACAATGGTCACATTATGTCCACCATTTTGACCTCTTTTTCTCCCCCATTTTTCTATGAATGTAACGACTATGGTCACATTATGTCCACAGTTTTGACCACTTTCGGTCCACTGTTTTTCTATAAATGTGAAAAATAGCATTCTGTCTGCCGTTTTTTTTTATAAATGTTACGACCATGGTAACATTATGTCCACCATTGTGCCCATTTTTTTCCTCCCATTTTTCTATGAATATGACGACTGTGGTCACATTATGTCCACCATTTTGACCACTTTCGGTTTGCCATTTTTCTATGTAAATAACGACTATGGTCACATTATGTCCACCCTTTTGACCTCATTCTGTCCGCCATTTTTCCATGATTGTGATGACAATGGTCACATTATGTCCACCATTTCGACCTCTTTTTCTCCCCCATTTTTCATTGAATGTAACGACTATGATCATATTATGTCCACCATTTTGACCTGTTTCTGTCCGCCCTTTATCTATGAATGTAACGACTGTGGTCACATTATGACCACCACTTTCGGTCCGCTGTTTTATATAAATGTGAAAAATGGCATTCTGTCTGCCATTTTTTTTTAATGTTACGACTACGGTCACATTATGTTTTGACCTGTTTCTGTCCGCCATTTGTCTATGAATGTAACGACTGTGGTCACATTATGACCACCATTTTGACCTCTTTCTCTCCCCCATTTTTCTATGAATGTGACGACTATGTTCACATTATGTCCACCACTTTGACCTCATTCTCTCCGCAATTTTTCCAGGAATGTGACGACAATGGTCACATTATGTCCACCATTTTGACCTCTTTCTGTGCGCCATTTTTCTATGCATGTAACGACTATGGTCACATTATGTCCACCACTTTGGCCTTATTCTGACCGCCATTTTTCCATTAATATGACGACTATGTTCACATTATGTCCACCACTTTGACCTCATTCTCTCCGCAATTTTTCCAGGAATGTGACGACAATGGTCACATTATGTCCACCATTTTGACCTCTTTCTGTCCGCCATTTTTTTATATATGTAACGACTATGGTCACATTGTGTACACCACTTTGACCTTATTCTGACCGCCATTTTTCCATGAATATGACAAAAATGGTCACATTATGTCCACCATTTTAACCTCATTCTGTCCGCCATTTTACCATGATTGTGATGACAATGGTCACATTATGTCCACCATTTCGACCTCTTTTTCTCCCCCATTTTTCTATGAATGTAACGACTATGGTCACAATATGTCCACAGTTTTGCCCTCTATCTCTTCGCCATTCTTCTATGTATGTGACGACTATGTTCACATTATGTCCACCACTTTGACCTCATTCTCCCCGCAATTTTTCCAGGAATGTGACGACAATGGTCACATTATGTCCACCATTTTGACCTCTTTCTGTCCGCCATTTTTTTTAAATATGTATCGAATATGGTCACATTATGTCCACCACTTTGACCTTATTCTGACCGCCATTTTTCCATGAATATGACGAAAATGGTCACAATATGTCCACCATTTTGACCTCTTTCTCTCCCCCATTTTTCTATGAATGTGACGACTATGGTCACAATATGTCCACAGTTTTGCCTCTATCTCTCCGCCATTCTTCTATGTATGTGACGACTATGTTCACATTATGTCCACCACTTTGACCTCATTCTCTCCGCAATTTTTCCAGGAATGTGACGACAATGGTCACATTATGTCCACCATTTTGACCCCTTTCTGTCCGCCATTTTTTTATATATGTAACGACTATGGTCACATTATGTCCACCACTTTGGCCTCTATTCTGACCGCCATTTTTCCATGAATATGACGAAAATGGTCACATTATGTCCACCATTTTGACCTCTTTCTGTCCGCCATTTTACCATGATTGTGATGACAATGGTCACATTATGTCCACCATTTCGACCTCTTTTTCTCCCCCATTTTTCTATGAATGTAACGACTATGGTCACAATATGTCCACAGTTTTGCCCTCTATCTCTTCGCCATTCTTCTATGTATGTGACGACTATGTTCACATTATGTCCACCACTTTGACCTCATTCTCTCCGCAATTTTTCCAGGAATGTGACGACAATGGTCACATTATGTCCACCATTTTGACCCCTTTCTGTCCGCCATTTTTTTTATATATGTAACGACTATGGTCACATTATGTCCACCACTTTGGCCTTATTCTGACCGCCATTTTTCCATGAATATGACGAAAATGGTCACATTATGTCCACCGTTTTGACCTCTTTCTGTCCGCCATTTTTCTATGCATGTAACGACTATGGTCACATTATGTCCACCACTTTGACCTGTTTCTGCCGCCATTTTTCTGTGAACGTGACGACAATGGTCACATTATGTCCACCACTTTGACCTCATTCTGTCCGCCATTTTTCTATGAATGTGACGACAATGGTCACATTATGTCCCCCATTTTGAACTCTTTATGTCCGCAATTTTTCTATGTTTGTTACGACTATGGTCACAATATCTCCACCATTTTGACCTTATTTTGCCGCCATTTTTCCATGAATGTGACGAAAATGGTCACATTATGTCCACCGTTTTGACCTGTTTCTGTCCGCCATTTTTCTATGAATGTAACGACAATGGTCACATTATGTTCACCATTTTGACCTCACTCTGTCCGCTATTGTTCTATAAATGTGACGACCATGGTCACATTATGTCCACTATTTTGACCTCATTCTGTCCGCCATTTTTCCATGATTGTGACGACAATGGTCACATTATGTCCACCATTTTGACCTCTTTTTCTCCCCCATTTTTCTATGAATGTAACGACTATGGTCACATTATGTCCACAGTTTTGACCACTTTCGTTCCACTGTTTTTCTATAAATGTGAAAAATGGCATTCTGTCTGCCGTTTTTTTTTATAAATGTTACGACCATGGTAACATTATGTCCACCATTGTGCCCATTTTTTTTCTCCCATTTTTCTATGAATATGACGACTGTGGTCACATTATGTCCACCATTTTGACCACTTTCGGTTTGCCATTTTTTTATGTAAATAACGACTATGGTCACATTATGTCCACCCTTTTGACCTCATTCTGTCCGCCATTTTTCCATGATTGTGATGACAATGGTCACATTATGTCCACCATTTCGACCTCTTTTTCTCCCCCATTTTTCATTGAATGTAACGACTATGATCATATTATGTCCACCATTTTGACCTGTTTCTGTCCGCCCTTTATCTATGAATGTAACGACTGTGGTCACATTATGACCACCACTTTCGGTCCGCTGTTTTATATAAATGTGAAAAATGGCATTCTGTCTGCCATTTTTTTTTAATGTTACGACTACGGTCACATTATGTTTTGACCTGTTTCTGTCCGCCATTTGTCTATGAATGTAACGACTGTGGTCACATAATGACCACCATTTTGACCTCTTTCTCTCCCCCATTTTTCTATGAATGTGACGACTATGTTCACATTATGTCCACCACTTTGACCTCATTCTCTCCGCAATTTTTCCAGGAATGTGACGACAATGGTCAACTTATGTCCACCATTTTGATTTCTTTCTGTCCGCCATTTTTTTATATATGTAACGACTATGGTCACATTATGTCCACCACTTTGACCTCATTCTGTCCGCCATTTTTCCATGAATGTGACGACAATGGTCATATTATGTCCCCCATTTTGAACTCTTTATGTCCGCAATTTTTCTATGTTTGTTACGACTATGGTCACAATATCTCCACCATTTTGACCTTATTTTGCCGCCATTTTTCCATGAATGTGACGAAAATGGTCACATTATGTCCACCATTTTGACCTGTTTCTGTCCGCCATTTTTCTATGAAAGTAACGACAATGGTCACATTATGTTCACCATTTTGACCTCACTCTGTCCGCTATTGTTCTATAAATGTGACGACCATGGTCACATTATTTCCACTATTTTGACCTCATTCTGTCCGCCATTTTTCCATGATTGTGACGACCATGGTAACATTATGTCCACCATTGTGGCCTTTATTTTTTCCCCATTTTTCTATGAATATGACGACTGTGGTCACATTATGTCCACCATTTTGACCACTTTCGGTTTTCCATTTTTCTAAGTAAATAACGACTATGGTCACATTATGTCCACCCTTTTGACCTCTTTATGTCCGCAATTTTTCTATGTTTGTAACGACTATGGTCACAATATCTCCACCATTTTGACCTACTTTCGGTCCGCCATTTTTCTATGTATGTAACGACTATGGTCACATTATGTCCACCATTTTGACCTCTTTATGTCCGCAATTTTTCTATGTTTGTGACGACTATGGTCACAATATCTCCACCATTTTGACCTCATTCTGTCCGCCATTTTTCCATGAATGTGACGACAATGGTCACATTATGTCCACCATTTTGACCTCTTTTGTCCCCATTTTTCTATGAATGTAACGACTATGGTCACATTATGTCCACAGTTTTGACCATTTCTGTCCACTGTTTTTCTATAAATGTGAAAAATGGCATTCTGTCTGCCATTTTTCTATGATTGTGACGACAATGGTCACATTATGTACACCATTTTGACCTCTTTTTCACCCCCATTTTTCTATGAATGTAACGACTATGGTCACGTTATGTCCACCATTTTGACCTGTTTCTGTCCGCCATTTTTCTATGAATGTAACGACAATGGTCACATTATGTTCACCATTTTGACCTCACTCTGTCCGCTATTGTTCTATAAATGTGACGACTATGGTCAACTTATGTCCACCATTTTGACTTTTTTCTGTCCGCCATTTTTCCATGAATGTGACGACTATGGTCACATTATGTCCACCATTTTGACCTCGTTCTGTCCGCCATTTTTCCATGAATGTGACGACAATGTTCACATTATGTTCACCATTTTGACCTCTTTCGGTCCGCTGTTTTTCTATGAATGTGACGACAATGGTCAACTTATGTCCACCATTTAGACCTCTTTCTCTCCCCCATTTTTCTATGATTGTAACGACTATGGTCACATTACCAATTTGACCTCGTTCTGTCCGCCATTTTTCTATGAATGTGACGACAATGTTCACATTATGTTCACCATTTTGACCTCTTTCGGTCCGCTGTTTTTCTATGAATGTGACGACAATGGTCAACTTATGTCCACCACATTGACTTCTTTCTGTCCGCCATTTTTCCATGAATATGACGAAAATGGTCACATTATGTCCACAGTTTTGACCTCTTTCTGACCGCCATTTTTCTATGTATAATATGTGACGACTATGGTCAACTTATGTCCACCATTTTGATTTCTTTCTGTCCGCCATTTTTCTATGTATGTAACGACTATGGTCACATTATGTCCACCACTTTGACCTCAATCTGTCCGCCATTTTTCTATGAATGTGACGACAATGGTCACATTATGTCCCCCATTTTGAACTCTTTATGTCCGCAATTTTTCTATGTTTGTTACGACTATGGTCACAATATCTCCACCATTTTGACCTTATTTTGCCGCCATTTTTCCATGAATGTGACGAAAATGGTCACATTATCTCCACCATTTTGACCTGTTTCTGTCCGCCATTTTTCTATGAATGTGACGACCATGGTCACATTATTTCCACTATTTTGACCTCATTCTGTCCGCCATTTTTCCATGATTGTGACGACAATGGTCACATTATGTCCACCATTTTGACCTCTTTTTCTCCCCCATTTTTCTATGAATGTAACGACTATGGTCACATTATGTCCACAGTTTTGACCACTTTCGGTCCACTGTTTTTCTCTAAATGTGAAAAATGGCATTCCGTCTGCCGTTTATTTTTTTATAAATGATACGACCATGGTAACATTATGTCCACCATTGTGCCCTTTCTTTTCCCCCATTTTTCTATGAATATGAAGACTGTGGTCACATTATGTCCCCCATTTTGACCACTTTCGGGTTGCCAATTTTCTATGTAAATAACGACTATGGTCATATTATGTCCACCTTTTTGACTTCTTTATGTCCGCAATTTTTCTATGTTTGTGACGCCTATGGTCACAATATGTCCACCATTTTGACCTCTTTTTCTCCCCAATTTTTCTATGAATGTAACGACTATGGTCACATTATGTCCACAGTTTTGACCACTTTCGGTCCACTGTTTCTCTATAAATGTGAAAAATGGCATTCTGTCTGCCGTTTTTTTTATAAATGTTACGACCATGGTAACATTATGTCCACCATTGTGCCCTTTTTTTTCCACCATTTTTCTATGAATATGACGACTGTGGTCACATTATGTCCACCATTTTGACCACTTTCGGTTTGCCATTTTTCTATGTAAATAACGACTATGGTCACATTATGTCCACCACTTTGACCTCAATCTGTCCGCCATTTTTCTATGAATGTGACGACAATGGTCACATTATGTCCCCCATTTTGAACTCTTTATGTCCGCAATTTTTCTATGTTTGTTACGACTATGGTCACAATATCTCCACCATTTTGACCTTATTTTGCCGCCATTTTTCCATGAATGTGACGAAAATGGTCACATTATCTCCACCATTTTGACCTGTTTCTGTCCGCCATTTTTCTATGAATGTGACGACCATGGTCACATTATTTCCACTATTTTGACCTCATTCTGTCCGCCATTTTTCCATGATTGTGACGACAATGGTCACATTATGTCCACCATTTTGACCTCTTTTTCTCCCCCATTTTTCTATGAATGTAACGACTATGGTCACATTATGTCCACAGTTTTGACCACTTTCGGTCCACTGTTTTTCTCTAAATGTGAAAAATGGCATTCCGTCTGCCGTTTATTTTTTTATAAATGATACGACCATGGTAACATTATGTCCACCATTGTGCCCTTTCTTTTCCCCCATTTTTCTATGAATATGAAGACTGTGGTCACATTATGTCCCCCATTTTGACCACTTTCGGGTTGCCAATTTTCTATGTAAATAACGACTATGGTCATATTATGTCCACCTTTTTGACTTCTTTATGTCCGCAATTTTTCTATGTTTGTGACGCCTATGGTCACAATATGTCCACCATTTTGACCTCTTTTTCTCCCCAATTTTTCTATGAATGTAACGACTATGGTCACATTATGTCCACAGTTTTGACCACTTTCGGTCCACTGTTTCTCTATAAATGTGAAAAATGGCATTCTGTCTGCCGTTTTTTTTTATAAATGTTACGACCATGGTAACATTATGTCCACCATTGTGCCCTTTTTTTCCACCATTTTTCTATGAATATGACGACTGTGGTCACATTATGTCCACCATTTTGACCACTTTCGGTTTGCCATTTTTCTATGTAAATAACGACTATGGTCATATTATGTCCACCATTTTGACCTCATTCTGACCGCCATTTTTCCATGAATGTGACAAAAATGGTCACATTATGTCCACCATTTTGACCTGTTTCTGTCCGTCATTTTTCTATGAAAGTAACGACAATGGTCACATTATGTTCACCATTTTGACCTCACTCTGTCCGCTATTGTTCTATAAATGTGACGACCATGGTCACATTATTTCCACTATTTTGACCTCATTCTGTCCGCCATTTTTCTATGAATGTGACGACAATGGTCACATTATGTCCCCCATTTTGAACTCTTTATGTCCGCAATTTTTCTATGTTTGTTACGACTATGGTCACAATATCTCCACCATTTTGACCTTATTTTGCCGCCATTTTTCCATGAATGTGACGAAAATGGTCACATTATGTCCACCATTTTGACCTGTTTCTGTCCGCCATTTTTCTATGAAAGTAACGACAATGGTCACATTATGTTCACCATTTTGACCTCACTCTGTCCGCTATTGTTCTATAAATGTGACGACCATGGTCACATTATTTCCACTATTTTGACCTCATTCTGTCCGCCATTTTTCCATGATTGTGACGACCATGGTATTATTATGTCCACCATTGTGCCCTTTTTTTATCCCCATTTTTCTATGAATATGACGACTGTGGTCACATTATGTCCACCATTTTGACCACTTTCGGTTTGCCATTTTTCTAAGTAAATAACGACTATGGTCACATTATGTCCACCCTTTTGACCTCTTTATGTCCGCAATTTTTCTATGTTTGTAACGACTATGGTCACAATATCTCCACCATTTTGACCACTTTCGGTTTGCCATATTTCTATGTATATAACGATTTTGGTCGCATTATGTCCACCTTTTTGACCTCTTTATGTCCGCAATTTTTCTATGTTTGTGACGACTATGGTCACAATTGTCCACCATTTTGACTTCATTCTGACCGCCATTTTCCCATGAATGTGACGACAATGCTCATATTAGGTCCACCATATTGACTTGTTTCTGTCCGACATTTTTCGATGAATGTGACGACTATGGTAACATTATGTCCAGAGTTTTGACCTGTTTCTGTCCGCCATGTGTCTATGAATGTAACGACTGTGGTCACATAATGACCACCATTTTGACCTCTTTTTCTCCCCCATTTTTCTATGAGTGTGACGACTATGTTCACATTATTTCCACAGTTTTGACCTCTTTTTCTCCCCCATTTTTCTATGAATGTAACGACTATGGTCACGTTATGTCCACCATTTTGACCTGTTTCTGTCCGCCATTTTTCTATGAATGTAACGACAATGGTCACATTATGTTCACCATTTTGACCTCACTCTGTCCGCTATTGTTCTATAAATGTGACGACTATGGTCAACTTATGTCCACCATTTTGACTTCTTTCTGTCCGCCATTTTTCCATGAATGTGACGACTATGGTCACATTATGTCCACCATTTTGACCTCGTTCTGTCCGCCATTTTTCCATGAATGTGACGACAATGTTCACATTATGTTCACCATTTTGACCTCTTTCGGTCCGCTGTTTTTCTATGAATGTGACGACAATGGTCAACTTATGTCCACCATTTAGACCTCTTTCTCTCCCCCATTTTTCTATGATTGTAACGACTATGGTCACATTACCAATTTGACCTCGTTCTGTCCGCCATTTTTCTATGAATGTGACGACAATGTTCACATTATGTTCACCATTTTGACCTCTTTCGGTCCGCTGTTTTTCTATGAATGTGACGACAATGGTCAACTTATGTCCACCACATTGACTTCTTTCTGTCCGCCATTTTTCCATGAATATGACGAAAATGGTCACATTATGTCCACAGTTTTGACCTCTTTCTGACCGCCATTTTTCTATGTATAATATGTGACGACTATGGTCAACTTATGTCCACCATTTTGATTTCTTTCTGTCCGCCATTTTTCTATGTATGTAACGACTATGGTCACATTATGTCCACCACTTTGACTTCAATCTGTCCGCCATTTTTCTATGAATGTGACGACAATGGTCACATTATGTCCCCCATTTTGAACTCTTTATGTCCGCAATTTTTCTATGTTTGTTACGACTATGGTCACAATATCTCCACCATTTTGACCTTATTTTGCCGCCATTTTTCCATGAATGTGACGAAAATGGTCACATTATCTCCACCATTTTGACCTGTTTCTGTCCGCCATTTTTCTATGAATGTGACGACCATGGTCACATTATTTCCACTATTTTGACCTCATTCTGTCCGCCATTTTTCCATGATTGTGACGACAATGGTCACATTATGTCCACCATTTTGACCTTTTTTCTCCCCCATTTTTCTATGAATGTAACGACTATGGTCACATTATGTCCACAGTTTTGACCACTTTCGGTCCACTGTTTTTCTCTAAATGTGAAAAATGGCATTCCGTCTGCCGTTTATTTTTTATAAATGTTACGACCATGGTAACATTATGTCCACCATTGTGCCCTTTCTTTTCCCCATTTTTCTATGAATATGAAGACTGTGGTCACATTATGTCCACCATTTTGACCACTTTCGGTTTGCCATTTTTCTATGTAAATAACGACTATGGTCATATTATGTCCACCTTTTTGACTTCTTTATGTCCGCAATTTTTCTATGTTTGTGACGCCTATGGTCACAATATGTCCACCATTTTGACCTCTTTTTCTCCCCAATTTTTCTATGAATGTAACGACTATGGTCACATTATGTCCACAGTTTTGACCACTTTCGGTCCACTGTTTTTCTATAAATGTGAAAAATGGCATTCTGTCTGCCGTTTTTTTTATAAATGTTACGACCATGGTAACATTATGTCCACCATTGTGCCCTTTTTTTTCCACCATTTTTCTATGAATATGACGACTGTGGTCACATTATGTCCACCATTTTGACCACTTTCGGTTTGCCATTTTTCTATGTAAATAACGACTATGGTCATATTATGTCCACCTTTTTGACTTCTTTATGTCCGCAATTTTTCTATGTTTGTGACGCCTATGGTCACAATATGTCCACCATTTTGACCTCATTCTGACCGCCATTTTTCCATGAATGTGACAAAAATGGTCACATTATGTCCACCATTTTGACCTCATTCTGTCCGCCATTTTTCCATGATTGTGATGACAATGGTCACATTATGTCCACCATTTCGACCTCTTTTTCTCCCCCATTTTTCTATGAATGTAACGACTATGGTCATATTATGTCCACCAGTTTGACCTGTTTCTGTCCGCCCTTTTTCTATGAATGTAACGACTGTGGTCACATTATGACCACCATTTTGACCTCTTTCACCCCGCAATTTTTCTGTCCGCCATTTGTCTATGAATGTAACGACTGTGGTCACATTATGACCACCATTTTGACCACTTTCGGTTTGCCATTTTTCTATGTATGTAACGACTATGGTCACATTATGTTTACCCTTTGACCTCTTTATGTCCGAAATTTTTCTATGTTTGTAACGACTATGGTCACAATAGCTCCACCATTTTGACCTCATTTTGCCGCCATTTTTCCATGAATGTGACGAAAATGCTCACATTAGGTCCACCATATTGACTTTTTCTGTCCGCCATTCTTCCATGATTGTGACGACAATGGTCACATTATGTCCACCATTTTGACCTCTTTTTCTCCCCCATTTTTCTATGAATGTAACGACTATCACATTATGTCCACCATTTTGACCACTTTCGGTCCGCTGTTTTTCTATAAATGTGAAAAATGGCATTCTGTCTGCCATTTTTTTTTAAATTTTACGACTACAGTCACATTATGTCCACAGTTTTGACCTGTTTCTGTCCACCATTTGTCTATGAATGTAACGATGTGGTCACATAATGACCACCATTTTGACCTCTTTTTCTCCCCATTTTTCTATGTTTGTGACGACTATGGTCACAATATGTCCACCAGTTTGACCTCATTCTGACCGCCATTTTCCCATGAATGTGACGACAATGCTCACATTAGGTCCACCATATTGACTTTTTTCTGTCCGACATTTTTCGATGAATGTGACGACTATGGTAACATTATGTCCAGAGTTTTGACCTGTTTCTGTCCGCCATTTGTCTGTGAATGTAACGACTGTGGTCAAATTATGACCACCATTTTGACCACTTTCGGTTTGCCATTTTGCTATGTATATAACGACTATGGTCACATTATGTCCCCCATTTTGACCTCTTTATGTCCGCAATTTTTCTATGTTTGTAACGACTATGGTCACAATATCTCCACCATTTTGACCTCATTTAGCCGCCATTTTTCCATGAATGTGACGAAAATGGTCACATTATGTTCACCATTTTGACCTCATCCTGTCCGCCATTTTTCCATGATTGTGACGACAATGGTCACATTATGTCCACAGTTTTGACCTGTTTCTTCCGCCATTTGTCTGTGAATGTAACAACTGTGGTCACATTATGACCACTATTTTTACCACTGTCGGCTTGCCATTTTTCAATGTATATAACGACTATGGTCACATTATGTCCCCCATTTTGACTTCTTTATGTCCGCAATTTTTTTGTGTTTGTTACGACTATTGTCACAATATCTCCACCATTTTGACCTCATTTTTCCGACATTTTTCCATGAATGTGACGACTGTGGCCACATTATGTCCACCATTTTGACATTTTTCGGATGTATGTAGCGACTATGGTCACAATATGTCCACCATTTTGACCACATTCTGCCCGCCATTTTACCATGAATGTGACGACAATGCTCACATTAGGTCCAATATTTTGACTTGTTGCTTTCCGACATTTTTCGATGAATGTGACGACTATGGTAACATTATGTCCACCATTTTGACGATAATGGTCACATTATGTCCACAGTCTTGACCTGTTTATGTCCGCCATTTGTCTATGAATGTAACGACTGTGGTCACATTATGACCACCATTTTGACCACTTTCGGTTTGCCATTTTTCTATGTATGTAACGACTATGGTCACATTATGTCCCCCATTTTGACCTCTTCATGTCTGCAATTTTTCTATGTTTTTTACGACTATGATCACAATATCTCCACCATTTTGACCTCATTTTGCCGCCATTTTTCCATGAATGTGACGAAAATGGTCACATTATGTCCACCATATTGACCTCATTCTGTCCGCCATTTTTCCATGATTGTGACGACAATGGTCACATTATGTCCACCATTTTGACCTCTTTTTTCCCCCATTTTTCTATAAATAAAACGACTATGGTCACATTATGTTCACTATTTGACCTGTTTCTGTCCGCCATTTTTCTATGAATGTAACGACAATGGTCACATTATATCCACCATTTCGACCTCATTTTGCCGCCATTTTTCCACGAATGTGACGAAAATGGTCACATTATGTCCACCATATTGACCTCATTCTGTCCGCCATTTTTCCATGATTGTGAAGACAATGGTCACATTATGTTCACCATTTTGATTTGTTTCTGTCCGCCATTTTTCCATGAATGTGACGAAAATGGTCATTATGTCCACCATTTTGACCTCTTTTCTCCCCCATTTTTCTATAAATAAAACGACTATGGTCACATTATGTTCACCATTTTGACCTCACTCTGTCCGCTATTTTTCTATAAATGTGACGACTATGGTCAAATTATATCCACCATTTTGACCTCGTTCTGTCCGCCATTTTTCCATGAATGTGACGACAATGTTCACATTATGTTCACCATTTTGACCTTTTTCGGTCCGCTGTTTTTCTATGTTTGTGATTCCTATGGTCACAATATGTTCACCATTTTGACCTCATTCTGACCGCCATTTTTCCATGAATGTGACGACAATTCTCACATTGGGTCCACCTTTTTGACTTGTTTCTGTCCGACATTTTTCGATGAATGTGACGACAATGTTCACATTACGTCCACCATTTTGAGCTCTTTCGATCCTCTGTTTTTCTATGAATGTAACGACAATCGTCAACTTATGTCCACCATTTTGACCTCTTTCGGCCCGCAATTTTTCTATGTATGTGACGACTATGGTCACAATATGTCCACAATTTTGACCACATTCTGACCGCCATTTTTCCATGAATGTAACGACTATGGTCACATTAGGTCCACCATTTTGACCTCATTTTGCCGCCATTTTTCCATGAATGTGACGACAATGTTCACATTATGTTCACCATTTTGACCTTTTTCGGTCCGCTGTTTTTCTATGTTTGTGATTCCTATGGTCACATTATGTACAACCATTTTGACGATAATGGTCACATTATGTCCACAGTTTTGACCTGTTTATGTCCGCCATTTGCCTATGAATGTAACGACTGTGGTCACATTATGACCACCATTTTGACCACTTTCGGTTTGCCATTTTTCTATGTATGTAACGACTATGGTCACATTATGTCCACCATTTTGACCTCTTTATGTCCGCAATTTTTCTATGTTTGTGACGACTATGGTCACAATATGTCCACCATTTTTACCTCATTCTGACTGCCATTCTTCCTTGAATGTGACGACAATGCTCACATTAGGTCCACCATTTTGACTTGTTTCTGTCCGACATTTTTCGATGAAGGTGACGACTATGGTAACATTATGTCCGCCACTTTGACCTCGTTCTGTCCGCCATTTTTCCATGAATGTGACGACAATGTTCACATTACGTCCACCATTTTGAGCTCTTTCGATCCTCTGTTTTTCTATGAATGTAACGACAATCGTCAACTTATGTCCACCATTTTGACCTCTTTCTGCCTGCCATTTTTCTATATATGTAACGTGACTATGGTCAGATTATGTCCCCCATTTTGACCTCTTTCTGTCCGCAATTTTTCTATGTTTGTTACGACTATGGTCACAATAGCTCCACCATTTTGACCTCATTTTGCCGCCATTTTTCCATGAATGTGACGAAAATGGTCACATTATGTTCACCATTTTGACCTCATCCTGTCCGCCATTTTTCCATGATTGTGACGACAATGGTCACATTATGTCCACAGTTTTGACCTGTTTCTGTCCGCCATTTGTCTGTGAATGTAACAACTGTGGTCACATTTTGACCACTATTTTTACCACTGTCGGCTTGCCATTTTTCAATGTATATAACGACTATGGTCACATTATGTCCCCCATTTTGACTTCTTTATGTCCGCAATTTTTTTGTGTTTGTTACGACTATTGTCACAATATCTCCACCATTTTGACCTCATTTTTCCGACATTTTTCCATGAATGTGACGAAAATGGTCAAATTATGTCCACCATATTGACCTCATTCTGTCCGCCATTTTTCCATGATTGTGAAGACAATGGTCACATTATGTCCACCATTTTGACATTTTTCGGATGTATGTAGCGACTATGGTCACAATATGTCCACCATTTTGACCACATTCTGCCCGCCATTTTACCATGAATGTGACGACAATGCTCACATTAGGTCCAATATTTTGACTTGTTGCTTTCCGACATTTTTCGATGAATGTGACGACTATGGTAACATTATGTCCACCATTTTGACGATAATGGTCACATTATGTCCACAGTTTTGACCTGTTTATGTCCGCCATTTGTCTATGAATGTAACGACTGTGGTCACATTATGACCACCATTTTGACCACTTTCGGTTTGCCATTTTTCTATGTATGTAACGACTATGGTCACATTATGTCCCCCATTTTGACCTCTTCATGTCTGCAATTTTTCTATGTTTGTGACGACTATGATCACAATATCTCCACCATTTTGACCTCATTTTGCCGCCATTTTTCCATGAATGTGTCGAAAATGGTCAAATTATGTCCACCATATTGACCTCATTCTGTCCGCCATTTTTCCATGATTGTGAAGACAATGGTCACATTATGTCCACCATTTTGACCTCTTTTCTCCCCCATTTTTCTATAAATAAAACGACTATGGTCACATTATGTTCACCATTTGACCTGTTTCTGTCCGCCATTTTTCTATGAATGTAACGACAATGGTCACATTATATCCACCATTTCGACCTCATTTTGCCGCCATTTTTCCACGAATGTGACGAAAATGGTCACATTATGTCCACCATATTGACCTCATTCTGTCCGCCATTTTTCCATGATTGTGAAGACAATGGTCACATTATGTTCACCATTTTGATTTGTTTCTGTCCGCCATTTTTCCATGAATGTGACGAAAATGGTCATTATGTCCACCATTTTGACCTCTTTTCTCCCCCATTTTTCTATAAATAAAACGACTATGGTCACATTATGTTCACCATTTGACCTGTTTCTGTCCGCCATTTTTCTATGAATGTAACGACAATGGTCACATTATGTCCACCATTTTGACCTCACTCTGTCCGCTATTTTTCTATAAATGTGACGACAATGGTCACATTATGTCCACCATTTTGACCTCGTTCTATCCGCCATTTTTCCATGAATGTGACGACAATGTTCACATTATGTTCACCATTTTGACCTTTTTCGGTCCGCTGTTTTTCTATGTTTGTGATTCCTATGGTCACAATATGTTCACCATTTTGACCTCATTCTGACCGCCATTTTTCCATGAATGTGACGACAATTCTCACATTGGGTCCACCATTTTGACTTGTTTCTGTCCGACATTTTTCGATGAATGTGACGACAATGTTCACATTACGTCCACCATTTTGAGCTCTTTCGATCCTCTGTTTTTCTATGAATGTAACGACAATCGTCAACTTATGTCCACCATTTTGACCTCTTTCGGCCCGCAATTTTTCTATGTATGTGACGACTATGGTCACAATATGTCCACAATTTTGACCACATTCTGACCGCCATTTTTCCATGAATGTAACGACTATGGTCACATTAGGTCCACCATTTTGACCTCATTTTGCCGCCATTTTTCCATGAATGTAACGACTATGGTCACATTATGTCCACCATTTTGACGGTAATGGTCACATTATGTCCACAGTTTTGACCTGTTTATGTCCGCCATTTGTCTATGAATGTAACGACTGTGGTCACATTATGACCACCATTTTGACCACTTTCGGTTTGCCATTTTTCTATGTATGTAACGACTATGGTCACATTATGTCCACCTTTTTGACCTCTTTATGTCCGCAATTTTTCCATGTTTGTGACGACTATGGTCACAATATGTCAATCATTTTTACCTCATTCTGACTGCCATTCTTCCTTGAATGTGACGACAATGCTCACATTAGGTCCACCATTTTGACTTGTTTCTGTCCGACATTTTTCGATGAAGGTGACGACAATGGTAACATTATGTCCGCCACTTTGACCTCGTTCTGTCCGCCATTTTTCCATGAATGTGACGACAATGTTCACATTACGTCCACCATTTTGAGCTCTTTCGATCCTCTGTTTTTCTATGAATGTAACGACAATCGTCAACTTATGTCCACCATTTTGACCTCTTTCTGTCCGCAATTTTTCTATGTTTGTTACGACTATGGTCACAATATCTCCACCATTTTGACCTCATTTTGCCGCCATTTTTCATTGAATGTAACGACTATGGTCACATTATGTCCACCATTTTGACGACAATGGTCACATTATGAACACAGTTTTGACCTGTGTCTGTCCGCCATATGTCTATGAATGTAACGACTGTGGTCACATTATGACCACCATTTTGACCACTTTCGGTTTGCCATTTTTCTATGTATGTAACGACTATGGTCACATTATGTCCACCTTTTTGACCTCTTTATGTCCGCAATTTTTCTATGTTTGTGACGACTATGGTCACAATATGTCCACCATTTTTACCTCATTCTGACTGCCATTCTTCCATGAATGTGACGACAATGCTCACATTAGGTCCACCATTTTGACTTGTTTCTGTCCGACATTTTTCGATGAAGGTGACGACTATGGTAACATTATGTCCACCACTTTGACCTCACTTTGTCCGCCATTTTTCTATGAATGTGACGACAATGTTCACATTATGTCCACAATTTTGACCTCTATCGGTCCGCTGTTTTTCTATTAATGTGACGACGATGGTCAACTTATGTCCACCATTTTGACCTCTTTCTGCCCGCCATTTTTCTATGTATGTAACGACTATGGTCACATTATGTCCACCACTTTGACCTCATTCTGTCCGTTGTTTTTCTATGAATGTGACGACAATGGTCAACTTATGTCCACCATTTTGACTTCTTTCTGTCCGCCATTTTCCTATGTATATAATGTGACTATGGTCGCATTATGTCTCCCATTTTGACTTCTTTATGTCCGCAATTTTTCTATGTTTGTAACGACTATGGTCACAATATATCCACCATTTTGACCTCATTTGAAGCCATTTTTCCATGAATGTGACGAAAATGGTCACATTATGTCCACCATTTTGACTTCATTCAGTCCGCCATTTTACTATGTATGTAATGTGACTATAGTAACATTATGTGCACAGTTTTGACCTCTTTCTGTCTGCCGTTTTTCTATGAAGGTGTCGACTATGGTCACATTATGTCCACCATTTTGACCTCATTCTGTCCGCCATTTTTCCATGATTGTGACAACAATGGTCACATTATGTCCAGCATTTTGACCTCACTCTGTCCGCTATTTTTCTATAAATGTGACGAAAATGGTCACATTATGTTCACCATTTTGATTTGTTTCTGTCCGACATTTTTCGATGAATGTAACTACTATGGTCACATTATGTCCACCATTTTGATCTCTTTAAGTCCGCAATTTTTCTATGTATGTGACGACAATGGTCACATTATGTCCACCATTTTGACCTCTTTATGTCTGCAATTTCTCTATGTTTGTTACGACTATGGTCACAATATCTCCACCATTTTGACCTCATTTTGCCGCCATTTTTCCATGAATGTGACGAAAATGGTCACATTATGTTCACCATTTTGATTTGTTTCTGTCCGACATTTTTCGATGAATGTAACGACTATGGTCACATTATGTCCACCATTTTGATCTCTTTAAGTCCGCAATTTTTCTATGTATGTGACGACAATGGTCACATTATGTCCACCATTTTGACCTCTTTTTTTTCCCCATTTTTCTATGAGTGTGACGACTGTGGTCACATTATGTCAACCATTTTGACCACTTTCGGTTTGCCATTTTTCTATGTATATAACGACTATGGTCACATTATGTCCCTCATTTTGACCTCTTCATGTCTGCAATTTTTCTATGTTTGTTACGACTATGGTCACAATATCTCCACCATTTTGACCTCATTTTGCCGCCATTTTTCCATGAATGTGACGAAAATGGTCACATTATGTCCACCATTTTGACCTCATTCTGTCCGCCATTTTTCCATGATTGTGACAACAATGGTCACATTATGTCCAGCATTTTGACCTCACTCTGTCCGCTATTTTTCTATAAATGTGACGACTATGGTCAAATTATATCCACCATCTTGACCTTGTTCTGTCCGCCATTTTTCCATGAATGTGACGACAATGTTCACATTATGTTCACCATTTTGACCTCTTTCGGTCCGCTGTTTTTCTATGAATGTAACGACAATAATCACATTATGTCCACCATTTTGAACTCACTCTGTCCGCTATTTTTCTATAAATGTGACGACTATGGTCAAATTATATCCACCATTTTGACCTCGTTCTGTCCGCCATTTTTCTATGAATGTTACGACAATGGTCACATTATGTCCACCATTTTGACCTCACTCTGTCCGCTATTTTTCTATAAATGTGACGACTATGGTCAAATTATATCCACCATTTTGACCTCGTTCTGTCCGCCATTTTTCCATGAATGTGAAGACAATGTTCACATTATGTTCACCATTTTGACCTCTTTTGGTCCGCTGTTTTTCTATGAATGTAACGACAATAATCACATTATGTCCACCATTTTGACCTCACTCTGTCCGCTATTTTTCTATAAATGTGACGACTATGGTCAAATTATATCCACAATTTTGAACTCGTTCTGTCCGCCATTTTTCCATGAATGTGACGACAATGTTCACATTATGTTCACCATTTTGACCTCTTTCGGTCCGCTGTTTTTCTATAAATAAAACGACTATGGTCACATTATGTTCACCATTTGACCTGTTTCTGTCCGCCATTTTTCTATGAATGTAACGACAATGGTCACATTATGTCCACCATTTTGACCTCACTCTGTCCGCTATTTTTCTATAAATGTGACGACTATGGTCAAATTATATCCACCATTTTGACCTCGTTCTGTCCGCCATTTTTCCATGAATGTGACGACAATGTTCACATTATGTTCACCATTTTGACCTCTTTCGGTCCGCTGTTTTTCTATGTTTGTGATTCCTATGGTCACAATATGTCCACCATTTTGACCTCATTCTGACCGCCATTTTTCCATGAATGTGATGACAATGCTCACATTGGGTCCACCATTTTGACTTATTTCTGTCCGACATTTTTCGATGAATGTGACGACAATGTTCACATTACGTCCACCATTTTGAGCTCTATCGATCCTCTGTTTTTCTATGAATGTAACGACAATCGTCAACTTATGTCCACCATTTTGACCTCTTTCGGCCCGCAATTTTTCTATGCATGTGACGACTATGGTCACAATATGTCCACAATTTTGACCTCACTCTGACCGCCATTTTTCCATGAATGTAACGACTATGGTCACATTATGTCCACCATTTTGACCTCATTGGGCCCGCAATTTTTCTATGAATTTGACGACAATGCTCACATTACGACCACCATTTTGACCACTTTCGGTTTGCCATTTTTCTATGTATGTAACGACTATGGTCACATTATGTCCACCTTTTTGACCTCTTTATGTCCGCAATTTTTTCTATGTTTGTGACGACTATGGTCACAATATGTCCTCCATTTTTACCTCATTCTGACTGCCATTCTTCCATGAATGTGACGACAATGCTCACATTAGGTCCACCATTTTGACTTGATTCTGTCCGACATTTTTCCATGAATGTGACGACAATGGTCATATTATGTCCACCAACTTGACCTCTTTATCTCCCCTATTGTTCTATGAATGTAACGACTATGGTCA
>JAWNND010001130.1:0-14476 GCA_035043265.1 Drosophila testacea | reverse complement strand
CTTTTTCTGAATCGGGAAATCTAAAAAATTCGTTTTGTTGGATTTCTTTCTCGTTAGTAATGTTAATCAGACATTGAATAGAAAATTGTAGATTATATGTAATGCATTTATGTGAAGCCGGCGCACCGTGGCATTGCTATAAGCAAAGAGTTTAACACTGAAACTTTAACTGAATAGGCGAACATCAAGAAGATACAGAGACAATGGTTATTAAAACTGAAATAAATTTCTCTTATCGACAAGTCAGTAGGCAAGATTAGAAATCGGCCCTAAGTTTTTAGTTTTCGAGTTTTCTAACTTCAAATCTTTATGTATTGTAGACGGCACTCCACGCTAGTGAAGACACAAGTTAGATACATAACTTCCACCACAAAATTCATTATATGCTATACTGTCGCAAATCTTTTGAGTTGTTGCACTTATGCGTGTAGAAATATCCTTTATTGTTACCCAAAATATTGTGAAAGGAGGGAGTGAGAGAAGTACCACTCCGTGTTCGAATCTGGCGAATATTTTCGTTGGAGGAGTGCAACTTCATCCACGACTTAATTACGAGACATGTAGTTTAAAAGTCTCCGTCTCCGATACAGCGATGAGCGTTGGAGGAGTACAACTCCGTCCACGACTATGTTAATAGCGGGAGCTTGTAAGAGAAGTAAAATTACGTCCACAAACTGTGACAACACATAACTGTCATTTCTCCTTCCCTAGGAATCTGGCTGCTGCAAAAATAAAAGCGTTTGCGTGCATATATTTTTTATTCAACTTTATTCTATAGTTTCATTACTTAAACATTTTCGTACAATTACTTAATATTAACATTATTAAATTAATTAATACTGAAATGAGATAAAACAAAAATGTAAATACATAAGTTTTCATTTTGAATATATTTCACTAATATTTGTATTTACTTACATTTCGTGTTAGTCCAGCATTTTATTTACGCATTTGACTTACCCCATATATTTGTCAATTTAAGAACATGTACCTGAATAAAACAATTACTCAAGATAAAGCAAGAAAAACTAAGACACCCTTTTGTAAATGCGTTGTTTTTTTCAACACGTGTTCAAAAAGCTTTGCTCCGCAAATGATAGAAATAAATAGGTTGCCAACCCATCAAAAAGTAGCCGATCTAGACCAGCGGTCGGCAGCCAAATTCGACAAGTAGCCTCTACGACAACGTCTACAACAACCACCGCACTATGGTCCAGAAAACCACTTTTGTTGGCCAATATTAATAACTCAAGAACGGAAAGAGATATTCTGGTCAAGTTTTTTTGCGTCTGGCTTCTAATATCAATAGGAAGCTGTGCCAGAAAAATGGACGTGGCACCGGCTTTTTAGACCCAGTACTTTAAAAAAGTACAAATGGGCCTATTAAGTTTGTCAAAAAAAAAAATGTGCGTAACAGGCAGAAGGAGTCGTGGCAGACCCCATAAAGTATATATATTCTCGATCAGCATCAAGTCGATATAGCCATGTCCGTCTTGCCTGTCTGTCCCTTTTTGTGTCGTTTAGATCTCAATGACCATAAGAGCGAGAGACACCAAATTTGGCAAGTACGGTTATCTATGTATATCTTGCATTAATCAAGTTTGTTTTAGGTTTTTGCCACGCCCCTCTCCGCCTCCGGAAACTGAAAAGCAAAATTTCGAATGTCGAATTACAAGGGCACCTTTGATTGCTAGCGCCTTGATTTTTGGTACATGTAATATATTCTATTAGCCCAAACCTGTCCTGAAAATTTTATTCCAATCGAAAAATCGGAAGTTATTCAACTAACAACGTTACACAGCGTCGGGCAAAATGAAGAAGAAGAGACGCTAGCGACCTCTGTATTTATCAGCTTATATCTTCGTAGTGGCGCCATCTATTGAATGGTACGCAACATTGATAAGCAGTCCATAGTGATACGGTTTTGCACTCAAAAAGTACTGGGTCTACTGTCGAGCATGCTCTGCTGTAGCTTACTGCATTTTTTATTTTATCAGAGTATGCAGATTCAGTGTTTTCAAGGTTCGGACCAAAAAATGATTCAAATCGGACTACTATGTCATATAGCTCCCATAGGAACAATCGGTTTATAGCTACAAGTTCTTGTATGAAAAACTTTGTTTTCTAAGATATCCGTGCCAATCATCTCAGAAGTTATGTAATATCACGCTCCTGACATGGCTTGATCCAAAAATGATGAAGATCGGATCATTCATAACATATGGCGGCCGACGGGGACAACCGGTGGAGATACGGAGCCATTGCGTACAAATTTTGTCTGCCAAAAAAAAATTAAAAAATGCAGCCAAGCTACAGTCGACGATGGAGACCGGCAGTAGGAGACAAATTGACTGGCAAAGCGTTACCAGATTGTTCTTGAATGTTGCGGGCCTTACACTAGATGTAAGATGTTAATAAGCACAGGAGGTCACAGCATCTCCTCTAGCAACTTATGCCCGTAACATTGTTTAGTGGTAATTAACTTCCTCGTTTATCATCTGATTGGAATCAAGGTGCTAGCATTAAAAGGGCTCTTTTAATTCGACTTTGAAATTTTTGTTTTTCAATTTGCAGGGGCGGAGAGGCGCGGCAAAAATCCAAAACAAACTTGATCAATAGGAGATATAGATAGACCTACATGCCAAATTTGGTGTCTCTAGCTCTTATGGTCTCTGAGATCTAGGTGACACAAAATAGGACAGACAGACGGACATGGCTATATCGACTCGGCTGTCGATGCTGATCAAGAATATATACTTTATGGGGTCTGCCACGCCTCCTTCTGCCTGTTACGCACATTTTTTTTTGCACAAACTTATTAGACCCATTTGTACTTTTTCAAAGTACTGGGTCTAAATATATTCGTATCTACCGATACGCGCATTGAAAAAATTAAAAACAACATCCTCCTTTTCGTGTTTTCCAGTCGCTTTGTTCTTGCCAAAGCAAACTTTTTTTTTAATTCCTTTTGCATTTGCTGAGATTATGATCTATTATTTTGCAAATTTTAAGAATTTTGGTTAAATGTGGCATGTTCATTAACAGCCGAGTCGATATAGCCATGGCCGTCTATTTTGTGTCATATAGATCTCAGAGACTATAATAGCTAGAGACACCAAATTTGGCATGTAGGTTCACTCTACGTATATGCTTCCCATTGATTAGGTTTGTTTTTAGATTTTTGCCACGCCATCCTCCGCCCCAGGAAATTGAAATACAAAACTTCGAAGTCGAGATAAAAGATCACCTATAATGCTAGCGCCATGATTTTTTTGTTACAAATAAAATACAGTATGAGTCCAAACCTGTCCAGAAAATTTCATTCCAGTCGGATGACTAGCTACGCGGAAGTTATTTAACTAACAAAGTTACAGGCAAAAGGAAGAAGAGAGAGACGCTAGCGAGCCCCTGTGTTTATTTACTTATCTTCGTGGTGGCGCCATCTGTATTGAATGGTAAAGGGTGAACGTTGATGAACAATCTATAGTGAACGCTTTGCTCTTAAAAAGTAGTAGTAGTGTAGTTTACTGCATTTTTTGACATCACTATTGTTAATTGTTAAGATAGTATACAATTTTACATATTTATTTAACATACTTTGTATTCTACATAATATCAAATATTATAATTATGTATGTTAGATAATTTTAAGTGTACATAGTGGTATACATTAAAATCTAATAGCAATTATAAATATTTATGCATTAACATTTTAAGACTCCTTAAACATTTATGAGAATATTTTACATTAATTAAAGCAGTCAAACACACTTTAAAAAAATCAGCTTATCTAAAATCAAAACAATTGTCGCTGACAGCAATAACATTTAAGATATAAAGAATAACAAAGTTCACTTCGCGTTAGTTTAAAAAAAATATATTTTATTTATTATAAAAGTGTAATACGGAACTGAGGAGTTTCGAGTAAAAATCTAGACTAACATGATAAAAATGTTGGCGCTTAATAAACCTCGGCTTATGAGATTTTGGGAATTAATTCTGCTCTTAAAAAAACAGAGACTTTAGGTTTCGCTATCTTAAGATGACGAACCTTTGGACGCTAAACAAAGCCTGGATTTGCGCTGCGTGGCATAATTATTGCTGGTAATAATATCAATTCTTACGGATGTTTACGTTATCGCTTGGTTTGTGGAAGCGCTTGATTTGCTATTTTTACCTGTGGTATCTTGTTACATGATAATAAAATTATAAGTGGGAATGTGCTTAGAAGTGGATATGTTATTGTGCATATGTTACTTCCCCATCAATAAAAAATTAGCCTGTCCTCAGGCGTTTGACTTAGGATATAATTTTGGTTCAGATTCAATCACAATATTTTCATTTTGATTTGATATTGGGGCTGGTTCTGTTTGTTTCTTAAACAGTTATTTTATGTGGTATACTTTTAAATTTATAGCTAAAGTATAATATTAGCGTGATTACAATAATTATAAGTGTTGTTAAAGTTATAATTTGAAATGTATTATAATGTTTTGTTTGTTCTTGTAAAATTTCTTTTCTACTATAGGAAAGTGTTTCCAGTTTAGTTACGTCATTGTTTACATAAATGGTCTATGTGTAATCTAACACGGTACATGTAATTAATACTTCTTCTAATTGAATTGAACAATTGAATGCTTTTGTTATATTATTTCTTTCTATTATTACTTCTCTATTCAAACAATTTTGATTTAAAGTAGTTTTAGGTAAGTTCCAAGTTAACATTATATTAGGTTCTAAGGCTGATGTCAGAGTGCGCGCGAGAAGCGATGCGATAATGTTGGGCGAGAACGAGCGATAAACCACTGCTACCTTTTTCATATGCAATCGCTCGAAAGATGTCAGAGTGAGAGCGAAGCGAGTTGCGAGTTCAAGCGATAAAGCGAGAGCAAAGCGAGAGAGCAGTTTGCAACCTGCTTTATCGCTTCAACTCGCTCAGAGCGTACGATTGTTTTGTTGCATTCTGTGATTTAATTACCGTTTATTTTCAAAGCACGCGTGTTTGAAAGTTCAGATGGTAATTTTGTTACTGTATTCTGAGCTTTATTTACAGGTTACTCTAAAATCATGCGTTCGTTCCTACTGCAGTTAAGCGGGTGGACGCCACTTTTTTTTTTTAACAAAATATTAAGTGTTGCACTTGAAGCAAAAAAATCTTCGTCCGAATCCATCACGATCACATTAATAACTAAAAAATAGAACAATGTAGCTCGCTTCTCGCAAAGCTCTCACTCTGCCATCTTCTCGCTTTGCTCATCGCTTCTCGCATCGCTTCGCTTCGCTTCTCGCGCGCACTCTGACATCAGCCTAAGTATTTTGTTACAAGAGTTTTATGTTTTTTTGAGTATCTACATTCAGTAGAAGCTTGATTTAAAATTCCTGCTCCACATTTATTCAGAACTAAATCTTTTGTCTTTGCTATGTACTATGCTTGGTTATTTTGTACGTAATATTTGTCATGTATAATTTCAGTTAAAATGTTATTGTTTTTGTCTGGGTATGGAAAAATTTAAAAAATAGGCGTGTTGATGATTGCCATAGGAATATGAGAATTAACCATGTGGTAGTTTTAATGTTTAAAATCTTTTCAAAATTTACGTGTTATAAAGGGCTGTGATTTAGTAATTTAGGGTTGAATATACCTAATCTTGTTAATTGTATTCCTAGCTCTATGTCTTCTATGTACTCTGTGAATTCTTGTAAGTTTATGATCTCCTTCATTTATTAAGCTTAGAGTGTAAGTTACTTCTATTCCTCGATTTACTGCTACTATTATTTGATTTAATTCGTTAGCTTCAACGCTATTTTCTGATAAATGACTAATTTTATTTTCTAGTTCTGCTCTATCTTCTCGATCTAATGTGCAAAATAGGTATATATAAAATGTTCCCATAACATTAATAAGACCTCTTTTATTACGTTTTACGATTCTTATACCGTTAATTTCTGTTTCAAGATTTTCTGTTAAATATTGAATTTGTGATAATGTTTCGAATTCTTTAGCTTGTTTCATCAAATTGTCAGATGTGTCGTCAATTTTTGTACGATTAACAGTTAAATAATTATATTCGTAATTTATTGGTGGATTTATAGTTCCTGTTGTAAATATAAGATAACCATTTTTAGATTAGATCGGGTACTTCTAAGCTTTGGTCACTGGCTTGATGAATGAAACAAGTTGGTAAAAATGCGATTAGGAATGGTTGTTATTTTATGCTGTAATTTCCTGGTTTGTGTTGTCAGTTGGGGGTGATCTGGAGTTATCATATGTGCTCTTATTAGTTTTTTCTTCTTTTTAAACTTTGATTTGAAGGGTATTATTTTCCTACCTCTATTTGTCTCTTCAAAATGTTTTTCATCAAGTTTAAATTCTATGCGTTTTTCGTTTAATTTATCTATTTAGTTTGTCTTATTTGTTGCGTGTTTATATTCTGGGCTCCTGCGTATATAATAAAATCTTGCTGGTGTTCTACATGTTGTCATTTTGCTTAGTTTTATGATTGTATGTGCAAAAATTATTTCGAATTTAATTTATTTATTTTCTGGATCTGATTTAGTATTTATAATTCTTAACTTTTCATTTACCTTCTTATGAAATGTTTCAACGTCAGAAATTACGTTTTTGCTTGTTGTGATATTCATATCAACTCCTTCCGACTTAAACCATATTTGTAAAGCCAAGCACATAAATGCTGAGTCTTTATCTGGTTTTGTTTTTTTTTTGGTTTTCTTATTCCATTAAAAACTTTAAGTAATGCTCTTTTGGCTTCTAACCAATGTCTACCTTTAACGTCGATTAAGGAAGCGGATTTAAAATAGATATCTATGCAAGACAAGAATTGTTGATTATCTATCATACAAAATGTATAACATATTTTTCTTGGATTGAACGTTTCTGGAGTTAATTCAAATGCCTAATTTTGTGTTTCTTTGTTCTGTTTTTAGCAATTTTACAAGTTTGACACTTGTTAATAATGTTTTGGATTAAGTTTTGATAATCTGCATAATACTAATTTTCTTTAAATAGTAGAGTAAGTTTTTCTATACCTGGGTGCAATAATTTTTTATGAGTCTTGACGACGAATTCTTTAAATTCAGCATATGATTGTCGTCTGTTAAGATTTTAGTAGATTTTATTACTTTTGTTAAGTTACTGGGACTGATTATTTCCACGAAAGCGGTTTGGAAAATTAAAATCTATGATAGAATATTACGCTTTTCTATGTGCACAAATATTCTTTTATGAATTCTTTAGCATAGATGTTTGTCATTTCTTTATACATTACTAGGGGGTTTGCCCCCTGCTGGCTGCGCTCGCCAACCCCCGACTCGCTAAACTCAATGAATTCTCGGGGAGATATGTGGAGTGAAAATAGGGAACACTTCTCACAGCTATGGCCGGACCTTATGTCATTTGTAATAAGAAAGCGGGAAATGTAAATTTAATTATTCCCTGCAATCGTTCTAGAAAAGAACAGGTGTATGTGTTGACTTAGCTACAAGCATTTTTAAGTTTGTTGGAAGATAATGCTTAATTATATATACATAATTGTCTAAGCTTGCCATAGATTTTTCCAACAACGCATCGTACCCCGACAAAGTTTTGCTTTGCCATTACTTTACCCATTTAGACACTGACTCCAGTTCACATGATACAGACACGAATACATTGATTAATATTACTCAAAGGACTTAACTAACATATAACTGAACGTTATCAGCGTACATATGCATTTCACATTTAGACAGGATACTAGGCAGATCATTTACATATACATATACAAAATAACAAAGGGCCTAAGATCGATCCTTGCGGTACTCCACGATTAACATTTAAGATTGCAGAAACAGAATTTTGGGTAGCGACTAGTAGTCATCGGTCAGAGAGGTACGACTTCATTAACTTTATTGCATACATAGAAAACATATATAACCTACTTAGCTTGGTTAAAAGAATCTCGTGGTTTACCGTGTCAAACGCCTTACTGAAATCTTGTAAAGTTAATAAGGTAATATTGCTACTATCCATTTGTTTCCGTATATCTTCAACAATATTATTGACTGCAGATGTACAACTTCTTCTTCTGCCAAAAACCTAACTGCTTCTCATTAAACAATTTCTTGGACACAAAAAAGTTTGAAATTTGCGCTGCCATGAGTCGCTCTAGGGCTTTGGAAGAATGAAAATCGGCCTATATTCATTTTTAGCCTTAGGGTTTGGAATAATTTTCGCAATCTTCCAAGAATCGGGAAAAGTTGAAGTCATCAGAGATGTGTTGAAAATGTGGGTAATAACAGGCAATATTACAGCAAAATAATCTTTATAAGCTTCGGAGCTATATTATCTAGACCAGTGGCATTTGATTTGATACTGTAGCATGTGTACATATGTATGTATATGAATGATATTCAATACATATTGGGCAGCAACACTTAAACTGCCTAAACATAAATAAGGCAACAGCTTTTTCTTGTTATGCCAATACAAAATACATAAAGCGTCAACTTTGTCGCAGCGCGGCTATCGTCAAGTGCCCAATGCACATTTCAAGTGCAGGCGCAATATGATCCGTCTTGAAGAGCAACGACCGCCTAATAGCCGAGTCAGCGTTCTCACGCTTGACCGTATATGTATATACATATGTGCACATACATAACACTCTCTTTCAGCTAGCAACATTTCCGTTGCTTTACATATAAGTTATTATATATAATACTAGGGGGTTTGCTCCCCTGCACGCTTCGCTCGCCAACCCCCGGCTCGCTACGCTCGTATAATATATGAAATATGTAAAACGGCTGCACTCGCTGCTTCACAGCGACCAGCTTTAATTTAAGAATTGATTCAAACAAAGACACTTGCCAACGCAAGTACTAAAACAAAACCATATGCGGAATATTTTTGAAGATGCTTTTACAATACTAAGTTACAATTCGAGGACATCACATTGACTTACAGACATAAAACTAAAGCTAATATCACAATTCTTAGAATCACAGTCGGTGTAAGGTAGGCTGTTCAGGTACGTATTTTCACTCACTTTAGGTACATTTGTTGTCACAAAGCCGGGAATTAAGCTGTCAAGATCTACATCATTAAATTTACCCTGCTCTCGTGCTTTTGCTATCCCCAATTTGTTTACCATCTTCCAAGTTTCTCTAGTATTTGAGGAAATTGAGAAACGGCTAAAATAATGCGATTTTTATACCCTGTGGGGTATATTAAGTTTGTTCAAAAAATAAAAGTATGTAACAGGCAGAAGGAGGCGTGGCAGACCTCATGAAGTATATATATTCTTGATCAGGGCGACGAGCTTAGTCGATATAGCCATGTCCGTCTGTCTGTCCGTGTGAACAACGAGATCTCAGAGACGGTAAGACCTAAGAGCACCAAATTTGGTATGAAGACTTCTTATATTTCTCGGCTTATCTGCACATACATACATACAAATGCATACTTCGAAAAAAGCTTTGGCTTGTTTACATTATTGCTGTCAGTGATGCTGACGAAATACAAACAATAATTGATTTAACTTAAATTTTATGACTGCTCCCGACAGTAACTGTATTGAACTGTAAATTGTACATATATTGCAATACTTAAATTAAGTGATTAGAAATATTATTAGTAATTTATGGGGTTAAACCACTGTAGAATTTTCAAAACATCGAAATTTTTTTGGTTAAAAAAATGGTTTAATCATTTTAGAATATAAAGCTGTATTTACACTCGAGCGACCACCAAAACTTTGAACGCATTTTGTGAAATAGACAAGCAGCACAAATCGAACAATTTTCAAAAATCGCGAATACGCAGAGAAAAATGTGCAGATATTTCGATAAACTTATGTATAAGGCGATTTCTAATCAACCAAAAACTATAAATTTTTAAGGTCAAACTTCGACGTTTTTGTTCAAACCTTCGCCAAATTTAGGAAAGTCAATATTTTTATTCTCTAGTTCTCTAGATTAACAGGAATTTTTAGACCCTGTACTTTAAAAAAGTAAAAAAGGGTCTATTACGTTTGTCAAGAAAAAAATGTGCGTAACAGGCAGAAGGAGGCGTGTCAGACCCCATAAAAGTCATCAGCATCAACAGCCGAGTCGATATAGCCATGTCCGTCTGTCTGTCCCTTTTTGTGTCGCCTTGATCTCAGAGACCATAAGAGCTAGAAACACCAAATTTGGCATGTAGGCTCATCTATATCTCCCATTGATCAAGTTTGTTTTAGATTTTAGCCACGCCCCCTTCCGCCCCCGGAAATTGAAATAAAAAATTTCGAAGTCAAATTACAAGAGCCCCTTTAATGCTAGCGCCTTGATTTTTTCTCAGATAATAAGAGCGGAAGTTATTCAACTAACAATGTTACGGGCAAGAGGAAGAAGAGACGCTAGCAACCTATGTTTATCAACTGATATCTTTGTAGTGGCGCCATCTATTGAATGGTACGCAACATTGAAAAACAATCTAAAGTGAACGCTTTGCACTTAAAAAGTACAGGGTCTCCTACTGTCGACCTTGCTCCACTGTAGCTTACTGAATTTTTTTAATTTCCGAAGGTTGAAATTCACACCACTCATGCTGCGTGCCGCGGAGGCCTTCCAGCAAAACGCAACAACGTCACCATTAAAATTTTTTTTAATGAAACAATTTATTTTGTATTCTTTAAAATATATTAAACAATATCCCCAAATTTCATTCACTTACTAGCACTCCTAGTGGTCACGAAATAACGTTCCAAAAACGACGATTACAGTGGAGTAACCTCTTAAATTAAAATCCGCTGAGTTGTATTTAGCGATTGTAAAAGAATAACCACAAATCACAGGAAGCTTCTTCTTTAATTTTATACAAAAGATCCTTAAGTAATGAATATAACAAATTAAAACTTGAAAAAAAGTGGACAGCAGATTTTTAGCACACCCTCCTCCTCCACCTTATTGAAAAGCTGCCTACGCCCTTGTAACAATTAATAAAAAAAAAAAAAACGGATTCTATTTGGTTAACGACCTTAAAAATAACTTTCAAAATGTTGTAAAAATCCGTAAATAAAATAGTGGAAAAGTGCTTAAAGTTACCTGTTTTCTCTTTTTTTAGACCCAGTACTTTAGATCAAAGACCGGAGAGTAAAGGTAGATCTGGGCGTTGCTGTTCTACTACTTGCTGTATTTTGTAACTAAATTGACATATAGTTGTCTATACATCTTAAATGTTATTGCAGTCAGCGACAATTGTTTTGATTTTAGATAAGCTGATTTTTTTTAAAGTGTGCTTGACTGCTTTAATTAATGTAAAATATTCTCATAATTGTTGTAAGGCGGCAATTTAATTACCGCCACACATTTAAATTTAAATCTAACTTCGAGCGCTGGCGATCGGTTTCCCAACACTGCTGAACAGAGCTCAGCTTCACCTCGTAGGGAGAGAGAGAGCGAAAGCTCCGATAAAATAAAGTAAAGAAATTTGATAAATAAAACGGAGCAAATAATCAAAGTAAAACAATAAGGTGGAGAAAACAGGACAAGTTAAAAAATCTAACCATGGTCGGACCAAGGTGAGTCGAAAGACACCAGGGTAGGTGTACGGTGGATTCACCAGCGCCGCAAGGAGGAGTTGGTGGCCGTGGCACAAGAGTTCGGGCTCGACCAGGAAGGGCGACTCGAGGATTTACGCAAAAGATTGTGTAAATTCGTGCAGGATGGTGGGCACTCACCGGAAAAACGGGCCCGACTCGCGGATAACGAAGCACAGTTTGCTAAGCTGCTAGAGCCACTGAGGGGGCGCAGTGAAGCCAGCAACTAGGCAGGCCGGTTTCAGAAGTCTGAACCGGACCTGAGGAGCTCGCATTTTTTTGGGTCGGTGCCGGCTTCACTTTTCTGGGGAGGTTACCCGCGATCAAGGTTGGTGCCAGGGATCAGAGTGGAGGTTAAACCGGAGGTGGTAAGACACGACTCGGACGATGTAAGAATCCCCACCAAGTACGGTGAGAATCCCCCTGTCCCGTCGGCCCAATCCCCACAAATCGGCAAGCCTTTCCGAAGCGTTGCTGAACAAGTTCGAAATAGGGGAATGAGGTATGATGGGCGACATGATCCCCTGGTTTTGTGAAAAACCTGGAGGAGCTTGCCTTGGCTTATGGGATAGATTTAGATAGGATGTCCCAAGCCATGAGCGAGATTTTCGAGGACAGAGCCGATTTGATCCGCGCAGAGTTTGCCATCCATGCGCACAGGAGGGACATTTTGTCAGGCAATGTCCCAATGCCCGCGTGTTATTCTGTAGGCATTGTGGTAACCGAGGTAGGGGTAGTCAGGATTGCAGCGTGCGCGCGGATGCGGGAAACGGGAAAGGGCTCCCCCACGTCAGGACCGGGGAGATACCAATGCACCCCTAGGTCCGTAAAATATCCCCTAATTGTCGAAGAAGGTCGGATCGTCGCTAACGTAGAGACCGAGGGGCAGGCTATGCCGGCTATGATCGATACGGGGGCGACGCGCTGCTTCTTAAGGGAAGAATGCGTGCGCAAGTGAGCGATCCGAGGAGAGGCGCAGAACGTATATACCCGCATTCGGTTGGCTGACGGTTCCACGCTGGAGGTCAAAAGGTTTCTTCGGGTAGGTGTGAGTCTGAATGGAAAAGTAATAAGCTTGACCATATCATCCTCAGCATGGATTTGCTATGTGCGATGGGTACGACTCTGCGATGTGGGAATGCGGAACTGATCCTAGAATCAGTAGGAGTGCCGTCAGCGGGTGCGCTGGTATCCACTCAAGACCGGGGGTCGGTAGAAGGCGTTTCACAAGCAGAGGGGGAGATGCCTGCCCGGCGTAGAACCCGAAGAGGGGTCAGAAGGTGTGCTATGGGAAGGCTTTGTTCGGATCCTACCCAAGCCCATATCCCCGAACACGGAAAATTTGGTGAAGGGGGTCAACTGCCTCGCCCTGACCTAGCGGAGGTCGAAGGAGGAAAGGAGATAGAATCGGAGTTGGGCTCCGAAGGAGATGGGAATAGGGTAAAGAAGAAGGAGTGGAACCTCGACGGGGAAACACGTTTAACTCCGTAGAGCTACAGTCCCCGTCGGAGCTCGCGATAGTGGAAGTGTAAGAAGAAGAGGGTAGCGAATGCCCTGGAGAGGAGACGGAATGGCCAGAGGATCAAGAACCAGAACTGAGGGAGTTCTTGGAGACAGAATTATCCCTTTTTAAAGGCCTACAAGGAGTATCCCATAAAGCGGAACGCCGAATAAGATTGAAGGATGACAAGCCGCTCAAGCAGTGGTACTACCCGAAGAATCCAGCCATGCAGAAGGTAATTAATGCACAGCTGGATGAGCTGATCCAGGCAGGTGTCATTGAGCCGTCGCATAGTCCACACAGTGTCTTAGTCAAAAAGTAAACTGGCGATTGGCGTATGTGCATAGACTATCGACAACTCAACGCGCACTCCATTCCGGATGCTTATCCAGTCCCTCGGATCAATCATATCCTCAAGAGGTTACGCCATGCCCGCTTCATATCGACTCTGGATTTAAAGCATGGTTATTGGCAGATACCCATGGCCAGGGATAGTAGGAAGTGTACTGCACTTACTGTGCCGGGTAGAGGACTGTTCCTATGGCGAGTGATGTATTCGCTTTTGGGTCGTTTCAGCGAGCATTGGATACTGTGATTGGGGCGGAGATGGAGCCTCACGCGTTCTAAAGAGCAACACGTAGCTATCCTGAAGGAAGTATTCCGCCGTCTGAGAGCCGCGAACTTGAAGTTTTTTGGCTTTTATTTATTGGATCTTTTCTTAAATTTGAGACTAGCAATAAGTTTGCAAGTCTTATAAATAAATTGACGCGCGGCCCTAAACTCTATCGTTGGGTTGGTAGGTCAATACGACGAAGACGGGATCGGCTGCACAACCTTATTAGGCCTCCCGCGAGGTGGTTGGGGTGCGAGGAAAGCTTGGCAAAGTACTTTGTCTTCTGTTCTGTTAATACATCTTTGACCGGCTGGATATTCAGGTCGCCTTGTATGTTTTCGTTTCGAACGTACCACGGTGCTCCGGTGATGGTTCTCAATATCTTTGACTGGGCTCGCTGGACAATATCAATATTGCTATTGCAAGCCCTCCCCCATAATCCAGAAAGGTTTTAGCATAGAATTGTATAGCAGAACCTTGTGATAAAGACTAAGGGGCGAGCGAGCCAATTAACGCGTTAATAAGCCAATGAAGACTGTTGGCTTTTAGTTTTAAGTGTGTTCTCTTTGATTCGATGTGTCTGCGCCATGTGAGTCTTCTGTCGAGGTAAACTTCGGTGTTGTTTAATCTGAGCGGTGGACAATTTTGCCTGCTCAGGGTAAACGTAACGTGCTTTCATTTTTGTTCGTTTATTTATATCCGCCAGTCGGATAGCCATTTTTCTACGTCGACCAGGCGAAGAGCCAATTGCGCAGTTATATCTGTTACATCTGACTGCAAATTTTCTAT
>JAWNND010001127.1:0-28342 GCA_035043265.1 Drosophila testacea | reverse complement strand
ATTTATCATTTCTAATACATGCATACCTTCGACAATATTTTAGTACATGAGGTTTCAAATAGAAAAAAAGAAAAAATAGAAGGAGAAATAACGCCTTCCCTATTTAATTATAATTTTGATTTGATTTTTTTTCCACACTTAGACATAGATCTATAGACATGTAAATATCTTATCGATACATTTCTTAGAATATTGTCTATTATCTAGACCTATAAATCACCATCACATACTTATATTAAACCTACACAATGTTACCCATGAATTTGATTAAAAAAATATAGCGCAAGCTAACTTTGGCGCGCCAAAATTTGGATACCCTTGCAGTGCCCTGTGTAAGCCGTCAGATTTTTTACAAAATTTGTTAAAGGTTGATTTTTAACCGATCGTTCCTATGGCAGCTATATGATATAGTAGTCCGATTTACACCAAATTTGGTCAGCCTTTTTAAAACTTAATCAAACACACAATGTGTATATTTGGTTGAAATATCTTGAGAAACAAAAAAGTTTTTCATACTAAATGTTGTTTTCAAATTGATCGATCCTATGACAGCTATATGATATAGTAGTCCGATTTACACCAAATTTGGTCAGCCTGTTTAAAACTTAATCAAACACACAATGTCTTTTTTGGTTGAGATATTTTGAGAAACAAAAAGTTTTTCATAGTAAATGTTGTTTTCGAACCGATCGTTCCTATGGCAGCTATATGATATAGTAGCCCGATTTACACCAAATTTGGTCAGCCTGTTTAAAACTTAATCAAACACATAATGTGTATACCTGGTTGAGATATCTTGAGAAACAAAAAAGTTTTCATACTAAATGTTTATTTCCAACCGATCGTTCCTATGGCAGCTATATGATATAGTTATCCGATCCGGCCGGTTCCGACATATGTACTGCGTGCAGCAAAAAGACGGACCTGTACCAAGTTTCATCAAGATAGCTTCAAAACTGAGAGACTAGTTTGCATAGAAACAGACAGACAGACAGACGGACAGACGGACATGGCTATATCGACTCAGCTCGTCGCCCTGATCAAGAATATATATGTACTTTATGGGGTCTGACACGCCTCCTTCAATGCGTTACAAACTTCGTGACAAAATTATAATACCCTCTGCAAGGGTATAAAAAAAAATAATAATTAGGGTACTGCTGAATTCATACAATGAAATATAGCGCAAACTAACTTTGGCGCGCCAAAGTTTGGATACCCTTGCAGTGCCCCGTGTCAGCCGTCAGATTTTTTACAAAATTTGTTAAAGGTTGATTTTGAACCGATCGTTCCTATGGCAGCTATATGATATAGTAGTCCGATTTACACCAAATTTGGTCAGCCTGTTTAAAACTTAATCAAAGACACAATGTGTATATTTGGTTGAGATATCTTGAGAAACAAAAAAGTTTTTCATACTAAATGTTGTTTTCGAACTGATCGTTCCTATGGCAGCTATATGATATAGTAGTCCGATTTAGACCAAATTTGGTATCGATGTATAAAACTATACCAAACACACCATCTGTGAGTTTGGTTTAGATATATTAAGAAACAAAAAAGTTTTTCATAGTAAATGTTGATTTTAAACCGATCGTTCCTATGGCAGCTATATGATATAGTAGTCCAATTTACACCAAATTTGGTATCGATGTATAAAACTATATCAAACACGAAATCTGTGAGTTTGGTGGAGATATATTGAGAAACAAAAAGTTTTTCATACTAAATGTTGATTCCGAACCGATCGTTCCTATGGCAGCTATATGATATAGTGATCCGATCCGGCCGGTTCCGACATATGTACTGCGTGCAGTAAAAAGACGGACGTGTACCAAGTTTCATCAAGATAGCTTCAAAACTGAGAGACTAGTTTGCATAGAAACAGACAGACAGACGGACAGACGGACATGGCTATATCGACTCAGCTCATCGCCCTGATCAAGAATATATATACTTTATGGGGTCTGACACGCCTCCTTCAATGCGTTACAAACTTCGTGACAAAATTATAATACCCTCTGCAAGGGTATAAAAAAAAATAATAATTAGGGTACTGCTGAATTCATACAATGAAATATAGCGCAAACTAACTTTGGCGCGCCAAAGTTTGGATACCCTTGCAGTGCCCCGTGTCAGCCGCCAGATTTCTTACAAAATTTGTTAAATGTTGATTTTGAACCGATCGATCCTATGGCAGCTATATGATATAGTAGTCCGATTTACACCAAATTTGGTCAGCCTGTTTAAAACTTAGTCAAAGACAAAATGTGTATATTTGGTTGAGATATTTTGAGAAACAAAAAGTTTTTCATACTAAATGTTGTTTTCGAACCGATCGTTCCTATGGCAGCTATATGATATAGTAGTCCGATTTAGACCAAATTTGGTATCGATGTATAAAACTATACCAAACACACCATCTGTGAGTTTGGTTTAGATATATTAAGAAACAAAAAAGTTTTTCATACTAAATGTTGATTTTAAACCGATCGTTCCTATGGCAGCTATATGATATAGTAGTCCAATTTACACCAAATTTGGTATCGATGTATAAAACTATACCAAACACGAAATCTGTGAGTTTGGTGGAGATATATTGAGAAACAAAAAAGTTTTTCATACTAAATGTTGATTCCGAACCGATCGTTCCTATGGCAGCTATATGATATAGTGATCCGATCCGGCCGGTTCCGACATATGTACTGCGTGCAGTAAAAAGACGGACGTGTACCAAGTTTCATCAAGATAGCTTCAAAACTGAGAGACTAGTTTGCATAGAAACAGACAGACAGACGGACAGACGGACATGGCTATATCGACTCAGCTCATCGCCCTGATCAAGAATATATATACTTTATGGGGTCTGACACGCCTCCTTCAATGCGTTACAAACTTCGTGACAAAATTATAATACCTCTGCAAGGGTATAAAAAAATAATAATTAGGGTACTGCTGAATTCATACAATGAAATATAGCGCAAACTAACTTTGGCGCGCCAAAGTTTGGATACCCTTGCAGTGCCCCGTGTCAGCCGCCAGATTTCTTACAAAATTTGTTAAATGTTGATTTTGAACCGATCGATCCTATGGCAGCTATATGATATAGTAGTCCGATTTACACCAAATTTGGTCAGCCTGTTTAAAACTTAGTCAAAGACAAAATGTGTATATTTGGTTGAGATATTTTGAGAAACAAAAAAGTTTTTCATACTAAATGTTGTTTTCGAACCGATCGTTCCTATGGCAGCTATATGATATAGTAGTCCGATTTAGACCAAATTTGGTATCGATGTATAAAACTATACCAAACACACCATCTGTGAGTTTGGTTTAGATATATTAAGAAACAAAAAAGTTTTTCATACTAAATGTTGATTTTAAACCGATCGTTCCTATGGCAGCTATATGATATAGTAGTCCAATTTACACCAAATTTGGTATTGATGTATAAAACTATACCAAACACGAAATCTGTGAGTTTGGTGGAGATATATTGAGAAACAAAAAAGTTTTTCATACTAAATGTTGATTCCGAACCGATCGTTCCTATGGCAGCTATATGATATAGTGATCCGATCCGGCCGGTTCCGACATATGTACTGCGTGCAGTAAAAAGACGGACGTGTACCAAGTTTCATCAAGATAGCTTCAAAACTGAGAGACTAGTTTGCATAGAAACAGACAGACAGACGGACAGACGGACATGGCTATATCGACTCAGCTCATCGCCCTGATCAAGAATATATATACTTTATGGGGTCTGACACGCCTCCTTCAATGTGTTAAAAGCTTCGTGACAAAATTATAATACCCTCTGCAAGGGTATAAAAATAAATATAGGTAGCAACGAACATCCATACCTTTATAATCAAATCAATAAATGATAGTTAAAATTCTTTCTGAAACCATAAAAATTTAATACCCATCATTTCCGTCGCCGATCAACTCACAAATGCCAATTCTAATCTAAATAGTATCTTGTGTTACTATAGTGGCAATTCAAAACAATTTATAGATATTGCCAAGGTTGGAGGGTATAGAATAGAATCTCTAGTCCGATTCATATTTTCTTTTTCCATTCTGGTATTCTGCTTTTGTTTGCATAGTGCACTTTTGATTTGTTGTAGTGTGTACGCCACCATAGGAGGAGGAAGAACCCTACCCATCCGTCGTGCTGAGTCTAGGCTTAGCAAGAAGTGCACGTCCCTAATCCTATGTGGTCAGGGCTGATCCTACGCGACATCAGTCAGATTTATTCCAAATCTACAGGGTATTGGAGTCGCCATCAACGTCCCGAAAAAGCCGCTACAAAGTACACAATTTCAAGTACAGTTATTAGGAAAGAGAGCCAAAAGCGAGAGAGTGAGAGCGTAAAAAGTTCTAACTAACGAAACAACAACACAACAGCGAAAATTAATTGTTGACTTTAAGTTACATATGTATGTTATGATTGTTAATAACCACAAAACACGGCACAACAACTCAACACTTTATGCGACAGTGTTAATCAAATGTTAATTTGATTTGTCAAAAACGCACAAATTATGAAAGTTTCATAGTGCCACGCCCATTTTGCTGGCACAGCTCTCTATTGGTATTAAAAGACTAATGTAAAAAACTAGACCAAAGTATCTCGTTCCGTTCTTGAGTTATTAATTAATCTCACGAAAATCGAAAAATTTCCCATAGGCAGCATGTCAGAGCTTTTATCTCTGCGCAGCGATCACACTCTTTCCTTGCACACAATTTTAACTGAACGTCAGCCAGAGCCAGAGCAGAGCTTTCGCAATGGATATTTGACTCACTTTATCTGTTTTCCCATTATGTATTAGTTTATGTTAGGTTTAGTAACATGAAAAAATATTCAGATAATTTCTCTGTCTTAAGTATTGTTAATGTTTATGCGCGGTCGCTCTTTAGAACACTCTCTTCCAAATGTATACTACTAACACAGCTGCTAACTTAATCGGTTTCAAAGTTTATAGCCATGCAGTTGTTAGAATTCTCGCCAAACAGCATAAAGGCATAAACATCTGTCATATAAATGTCCAAAGCTTAACCAAAAAGATGGATCAATTTTAAATATTTATTTGAAAATTCACATGTCTGTTGTTTGTGTATCTGAAACGTGGACTGGGTCTAGCTTATGTGATGCGTTAGCTGCAAGTGATTGTTATCATTTTTTCGTTCTGATAGACTTAGTCTAGGTGGGGATTTGCAATATTCGTAAATAAAGATTCAAGCCAAAGGTAATTTGTAAACAGAATGTCGATTCGCCATTGGAATATTTATTTATTGAAATACTTACAAGGCCCGAAGGAAATTACCTATCGGCTGTGTATATCGACTTAACCGACTATCAGTATTTACTGATTTATCCCACTTTTTATCATCACTAACCATTATTTATATTGACATTATCATTGCTGAAGACCTAAATAGCAACATGCTGTGTGAACGTCACATCTCAAACAGCTTCGGGGCTCTTGGCCTAAATCTAGCCAATTCAGTCCTACACATTATACTGATACTACTGACACCCTTCTTGACGTATTCTTTGTTAGCGATAAGAAAAATGTTCTACTGTACGATCAAGTCTCCGTCCCAGTTTTTTCTAAACATGGCCTTATATTTATGTCTTACGATTTTATGCATGGCTGTACTTTAAACTCTATTTTCTATAGTGACTTTAGACGTATTGATTTTAATATGCTCGATATTGAATATATTGCCTGTGACTGGAGTCGAATATATTGTCTTATCGAAGCTGACTTACAGCGACGTTTAAATTATTTATTATTTATTTCAAACCTTTTTGATAAGTGTGTACCACGTCGCCGCAAGGTACTCAAAACACAGCAAAAACCCTGGTTTAACAATGAAATAAAGAATGCTGTTCTTTTACGCGACAAAGCATATGCTAAAAGGGTACGCTACAAAATAACAAATTTCAATGAGCATTTCAAACAAACAAAATGTGGTAAAGCTCATTAAGTCCGCAAAAAGACTTACTACTCGTTTACCTTCCACAGTGCAATAACTAGTCGTAAAACATGGAGTCAAATTCGTAGTCCTGGTATAGCCAAGCAGAAAACAACACATAATATTGATACCTGTATCGAGCTAAATAGAAAATTTGTGCATACATCAGTACCTGAAGTAACTGTCAATACGTACCTGAACTCCTCCTCCTACAATAACTGTGTTTTAGTTTTGCGTGTGTTAGTATAAATGATGTCCTTTTGTCGATCCGTAGAGCTAAGTCCAATGCAACTGGTCTTTACGATGAAACCTAAGTTTTTAAAAATACTTCTACCCAAAGCGCTCCCATTTATTACACATGTTTTTAACACAATTTTTTCGACGCCTTTCCTTATATTTGGAAAGATGACAAAATTGTTCCAATTCCGAAGCAAAATGGGGAGCATAGATCCATTTCAATTCTACCGTTCTTATCGAAAGTATTTTAGCAATTAATGGCCTATCAAATAAACGTTTTTCTATCCAAGTATTCGCTTTTTAACCCAACAAAATCCGGCTTTAGAAAGCAAAGAAGTTGTTTGACAGCTTTTGAATTCACACTGAAAACAGCTTAGTAACTTTTCTCACACTCCTTGACTATAGCAAAGCATTAGACAAGGTAAACCACGATATAACCACGATTATTATGTACTAAACTAAGTAATTTATATAATTTTACTTCGACTTCTGTATAGATGCCTTTTAAAAACGTATTTGTGTAACAGGCGACAAGCTGTTGTGACATCTTCTAATTTTTTGTTCGTTTGTGAAAGTAAAACGTAGTGCTCCTCAAGGCTCTGTTCTTGGTCCGATATTGTTTTCGCTATATATTAATGAACTTCCTGATGTTTTGTCTAACTGTAAGGTCCATATGTATGCTGATGACGTTCAATTTTATGTTAGTCAACCTATTGGTTTAATTGAAGAATGTATAAATGTTTGTAATAGTGAGCTTTCTGCTATAACCGATTGGTCACAAACGGGCTGGGCTTAAACCCTACTAAGTCAAAATGTTTCATTATTTACAAAAAGTTATAAGGCATAGCAATCTACTAAAGCTTAAAATATATAATACTCCAATCCAATATGCCAACAAAATTGAAAATCTAGGTTTTACAATAAACCAAACGCTAACATGGAATGATTACATAAACAAAACTCTTGGTCGAACATATGGATTACTTAGACAATTTTACTTGACACAATGCTATATACCAGTTAAAATAAGACTGCTAATTGCAAAAGCATTTCTTATTCCGTGCTTATTTTACGGAGTAGAGCTCTTTGCTAGTTTCAGTGCCGCAAGTCAACAGCAACTAAAAGTCGCCTTCAATAATACAGCTAGCTTTAATATCAATAGAAGGGACCATATCACTTTATATGCCTGCAAAATTATTGACCTCAGCCTTCAATCGTGGATGGCTTTTCGAGTGATTCTAGTTATCCATAAAACTATAGTTACTGGAGAGCCTAAGTATATATATGACAAGATTAGTTTTAGCACATCAAGGAGGACTAATAATATAGTGACATATAGTAATAATTAAGCAAAATCCGATCACCACTTCTTTGTTTACGCTGCTAAGCTTTGGAACCAGTTACCTAATAGCATTATGACTAAAAAAAGAGCGCGCCGAAATTTAAAATTAAATTAAAAACTTTTCTGATAAATTCTTAAAAATGTATTATATTTTTATACCCTTGCAGAGGGTATTATAATTTTGTCACGAAGCTTGTAACGCATGAAGGAGGCGTGTCAGTCCCCATTAAGTATTGTAAAGTAGTTTCCAACCGGGGTACAGATCTCAGTCCGATTGGGTCCACTATTTACAAGAAATTTGTAAATATACTGGACGTGAAGGGGAAAGGCGGGAAATGTTCGGCTGTGTGGGCATAAAAATAAATACTAACACCAATATTAATGTCTAACTACAACCCCACTATTACGTGGGACTTCCCTACGGAGTTCGCAAGTGTACAGGGTATCAACCGGCGCATCACGGACTGTCCGTTAGGAGCGCTATCTACTGTTACTTGCGCTGCCGGGATTGTTCGCACGGCCAACGGGCAACTATCCTCGTTGTTTGACTACTACTAACTATTATTACTTTGGGATTAGGGATCGCCGGGATTGCTCACACGGCCAACGGGAAACAATCCTCGTTGTTTAGCTACGGTTAATTATTGAGGAAGGGAAATATTAATAAAACAGATGGGTTTGATTTAGTTTAGTATTTTTATTCTTAATATTTATACCAACGTTAGTTATAATAGTTATTCTAGCTACTGCACTACCCTGCTGCACTGTCCTCAGGTGCCCTAGTGCTCCGCTTGTTTTCTTCTACTTACTCTTTCCTTTTCTCTGCCCGACGTGCCAACTTGCAGGTCTGTTACTTTTCGCTTACGATCGCCGACTCCTCGAGCCCTTCGTTCGGCGGGCACGCGCTAGCGTCGGTTGCACAACTTCACCACAGAGCTTTCGCTCTTCACCTCGGAGCTTTCACTCTCTCCTCACGAGGTGAAGCCGCGCTTTACTCTGCAGTGTTGTACAACCGATCACTGGCGCGCCCTTGCCCGCCAATAACGGCTGTTACGTTTAAAATACAAATTATTCTCTATTCTATGTTAGTTATGTTACATGTTGTAATGTGCGGCGATGCCCAAAGGTGTCGCCTCACACCCCCCCCCCCCTTTCTTGCAGCGGGACAACGTCCCAACAAATATTTTTCAGCTTTGTGTTTTTCTTTCCTTTTGTTTTTTCGTTATTATTAACTAAACCTTTCGGTTAGGCTTCATTGCCGAGAAACTTATAACAAAAATAATAATCCTAACCGGCTCCATTGCCAGGATACCTATGACTAATTTAACAATTTTAGACGGCTCCATTGCCAGGATACTTATAACTAATTTAACAATTTTAAACGGCTCCATTGCCAGGATACTAACGACTAAAATATACTTTGGCGTACGCTCCTTGCGCTTGCGCTTCATGCGCTCCATCCGGATCTTATTTACACCCGTACGTTGCTTGAGCGGTTGCCTCCCATTGTCGGAGTACTCCCGGCTGCTCCTGGCGCTGTCACCGTGACGTCCCCTGCGACAGAAATCGTCACCACGTACACGGTTCCGTCCTCCTCCACCCTGAACCGGGTCCTCCGATGCTTTTTGCGATAGCGTTCGGCCTCGCTCTCCAGCAAACTGATGGTTTGTCGTGTCAGGATCGTTCCTCTAGGGAATACTCGCCAGCCTCTAGGGATCAGGGGTGGCAATTCCGCCTCTGGCTCCGGCATCTCCCCGAACAGGTCCAGATTGGGCTCCCACTATCCCAATATCTCCCTCAGGTCAGCCTGGAACTGGGTTTCGGCTGGGGAAACCCTGGCGTTGGTCGGGGGGGATTTGCTGCTAGCGTCGCTCGGCGCGTCGTGCTCGGCGAGTCCTTGGTCGCGAGACGTTGCCTCCTGCCGACGCAAGCACGGCCGTTGGCTACTACGGGGTCTTTGCGTCGACGGTAATACTCGTCTACTCCGGATCGCCTCTCCGTCGCTTTCATGCGGTCACTTCTCCGGCCGCCGGTGACTCCGTTTTATTACGCCCTCAAGCGCCCCGGAAGGACTGCGCTTGCTGCGGTTGTTCTGCACCCCGGGCAGGTAACGGATGCTGACCCTCGGGAACGGTGTGGGGATGACGGTTGGCACCTTGCCCGCAAAGTGCTCGGCGGCATGTTCCGCAAACCGACGGCGGAATAGGGGTCCCTCCGCTTCCTCGTCGTCGCTCGAGGATTGTGTTGTAGCAGCCCGGGAGTACTCCATACTTTGTCCCTTGACGTTTTCGTACTCCGCGGCCATCTGGGTTAATTGGGAAAGTGTCGTAAAGTCGTGTCGACGTATATAGAAACGATACTCCGGCGCGGCATTTTCATATGCTCGATGTAGCTCTCGCGCCACATCGTAACCTGCATGATGCATTAATGCCCGGGGATCAATAAGATAATCCTTAAATTCCTCACCCTCGCGCTGGCGGCGGGACCTTATTTGATCCTCCAGTCGCTCAAAATAACGCGGCGGCAAATAAAATTCTAGAAAACCATTTCTAAAATCTTCCCAAGGCTTGTTCCTCAATCCGCATGTTTGGAACCAGCGTGCGGCCCTATCTACAAACACCTCGGACATAACCCCAGGCATGCGCTCCAGGTCCATACCGTGGGCGACGGCTCGCTCTTCTAGGGTCTCAATAAAAGTCAATGGGTCAGCCTTTCCGTCATATCTCATACCCCACTTGCGGACTTGTTCCGCCACCCCCTTGGGGGGCCTCGCGGTAAACTGATGATGATCCGGGGGATCATGCACTGACCCTACTCTGATATCGGGTACTACCCGAGAACCCTGGGTTACCACCTGGTTTGTTGGAGCGGCCTGGGGATCGTGGAGATGAACACTCCTCAGATCCGACTCCGACTTCTGATGGAGGCGGGCGCCCATGTGAGATTTACTGCAACCGGCTAAGGGTTCCAACAATTTCGCGAATCGCGCCTCGTGCTCGGCCAACCGAGCCCATGTCTCAGGTGAATGGCCACCGTCCTGGACAAATTTGCATAGCCGCTTACGCAAATCCTCCAGTCGGCCCTCTCTGTCGAGCCCGAACTGTTGTGCTATGAGCACCAGTTCCACCTTTAGGCGTTGGTGGATCCAACGCACACCCACACCCGGATTCTGGGACTCGCCTGTTTCCACCATCGTATTTTCGTTTTTATTATTATTTTTTTCCTTCGGTTTGTTTCTCCCTCCTTTGTTTTACTTTTATTATCAACTATTGGCCTTCGGCCCACTATACACCGAAATTTTGCTTATGATTTTTGGCCTTAGGCCCACTGTACTATCAAAAAAAATATATTTTATTAGCAATTATCGGCCTTCGGCCCACTGTACATAAGCAATTATATTTCGAGAGAAATTGTTGGCCTTCGGCCCACTGTTCACCACAAAAAAATTTTTTTTGTTGGTATTTAATGGCCTTCGGCCCACTGCACAATCCGAAAAATACTTTAGGGGTAATTATTGGTTTTCAGCCCACTGTACACAAAAAAAAATGTTTTGGTGGCACTTATTGGCCTTCGGCCCACTGCACACACCGAAAAATATTTTTGGTGGTACTTATTGGCCTTCGGCCCACTGTACACCAAAAAAAATGTTTTGGTGGTGCTTATTGGCCTTCGGCTCACTGCACACACACAAAAAAAAATATTTTGGGGAGTAATTATTGGCCTGCGGCCCACTGCTCACCAACAAACATATTTTCGTTTTTCTTATTGGCCGTCGGCCCACTGTTCACTAGTAACACTGTATCTGCACTTGCTTGGCCTCGGCACCCTGAATATTTTTTCGCCTTTGGTCCACGTTTCGCACTGTACTTTTCTTTTCACAAACGCGTGACCCTTTTTCGGGCAAATTCGCACTTCGCGAGACTTCTGCAACGAACTGTGTAATAGACGACGGCGTCTCTGACCTACGCGACGTCGGCAGCGATGCACCGTTATGGGCAGAGTTGAGGTCTGCTGGCGCCTCTGTACGTGTGAGCGCGCGCGTGGCTCGGCTGATCGTAAGTCTGTGTGTGCGTGTGTGTGCGTGCTGTACTGAGTTCCCCCTTCCCCTTTTTCTCATCTTTCTTTGCCGACGCTGCTTCGCTTTCGGCGCGTGTCGCGTCAAAAACAGACACGCAATAATGCAGGGTATGGCGGGGTTTGTCCGACTAAAGGGTAACTTCTACTAATGCCCTATTTATCTATTTGCCTACAGCCTTACATTTGTTTGGGTACAGCAGTGGGTTTGTATGCCACGACTATACCACGCCCTTTTCACACCTCCAGCGTCCCTGCTCGGGCGCCACTTGTAAAGTAGTTTCCAACCGGGGTACAGATCTCAGTCCGATTGGGTCCACTATTTACAAGAAATTTGTAAATATACTGGACGTGAAGGGGAAAGTCGGGAAATGTTCGGCTGTGTGGGCATAAAAATAAATACTAACACCAATATTAATGTCTAACTACAACCCCACTATTACGTGGGACTTCCCTACGGAGTTCGCAGCTGTACAGGGTATCAACCGGCGCATCACGGACTGTCCGTTAGGAGCGCTATCTACTGTTACTTGCCGGGATTACTCACACGGCCAACGGGACTCTATCCTCGTTGTCCAACTACTAGTGGTTAGTGCTACTGGTTATGGGCTGCCGGGATTGTTCGCACGGCCAACGGGCAACTATCCTCGTTGTTTGACTACTACTAACTATTATTACTTTGGGATTAGGGATCGCCGGGATTGCTCACACGGCCAACGGGAAAAAATCCTCGTTGTTTAGCTACGGTTAATTATTGAGGAAGGGAAATATTAATAAAACAGATGGGTTTGATTTAGTTTAGTATTTTTATTCTTAATATTTATACCAACGTTAGTTATAATAGTTATTCTAGCTACTGCACTACCCTGCTGCACTGTCCTCAGGTGCCCTAGTGCTCCGCTTGTTTTCTTCTACTTACTCTTTCCTTTTCTCTGCCCGACGTGCCAACTTGCACGTCTGTTACTTTACGATCGCCGACTCCTCGAGCCCTTCGTTCGGAGGGCACGCGCTAGCGTCGGTTGCACAACTTCACCACAGAGCTTTCGCTCTTCACCTCGGAGCTTTCACTCTCTCCTCACGAGGTGAAGCCGCGCTTTACTCTGCAGTGTTGTACAACCGATCACTGGCGCGCCCTTGCCCGCCAATAACGGCTGTTACGTTTAAAATACAAATTATTCTCTATTCTATGTTAGTTATGTTACATGTTATAATGTGCGGCGATGCCCATAGGTGTCGCCTCACAGTATACATATTCTTGATCAGGACGACGAGCTGAGTCGATATAGTCATGTCCGTCTGTCTGTCTGTATCTATGCAAACTAGTGTCTCAGTTTTGAAGCTATCTTGATAAAACTTGGTGCAGGTCCGTCTTTTTACTGCACGCAGTACATATGTCGGAGCCGGCCGGATCGGATCACTATATCTTATAGCTGCCATAGGAACAATCGCTTCGGAATCAACATTTAAAATTAAAAACATTTTGGTTTCTCAATATATCTCAACCAAACTCACAGATCGTGTGTTTGATACAGTTTTATACATCCTTACCAAATCTGGCTTAAATCGGACAACTATATCATATTGCTGCCATAAGAATGATCGGCTCAAAATCAACATTAAGTGAAAAAAACTTTTTTGTTTCTTGAGATATCTCAACGAAAGTCACCAATTTGATTTAGATTTACATATAAAGTCCGACCGAATTTTGTCCAAATTATTTAATATAAGCTGCCATAGGAACAAACGGTTCGAAATCAACATCTAACAAATTTTGTAAAAAATCTGGCGGATTATGCAGCGCTCTGCAAGGGTATCCAAACTTTACCGCGACAAAGTTTGCTTGCGCAATATTTATACCCTTGCAGAGGGTTTTATAATTTTGTCACGAATTATGTAACGCATTGAAGGAGGCCTCACAGACCTCATTGAGTATATATATTCTTGATCTGAGCGACGAGCTGAGTCGATATAGCCATGTCCGTCTGTCTGTGTGTCCGTGTGTCCGTTTGTTTCTATGCAAACAAGTCTCTCAGTTTTTAAGCTATCTTGATGAAACTTGGTACAGGTCTGTCTTTTTGCTGCACGCATATGTCGGAATCGGCCGGATCGGATAACTATATCACTTAGCTGCTATAGGAACGATCGGTTCGAAAACAACATTTAGTATAAAAACCTTCTTTGTTTCTCAAAATATCGTAACCAAATATGCACATTGTGCGTTTGATTAAGTTTTAAGCAGGCTGACCAAATTTGGTGTAAATCGGACTACTATATCATATAGCTGCCATAGGAACGATCGGTTCGAAATCAACATTTATCAAATTTTGTAAAAAATCTGACGGCTTACACAGGGCACTGCAAGGGAATTCAAACTTTGGCGTGCCAAAGTTATCTTCTGCTATATTTTTTTCTTACGAACATTGGATCACTAAACACGAAAATGGCACTCAAAATTATTTTTATGGAAGCGTTTTCGAAATATTATTTTTTTTTTTGCAAATTTTGAAGTTGCTCGAGCATTTTTGAATATATATCCATTTCTAATCAACCTATTTAGCCAAACAAACACTCAAATTGAAGGTAAGTAAATCCTCTTCAACTTTTATTCAAATAGCGTTAAGATCGTTTTAGTTGTTTAGAAGCTATCAACTTTTGTGATTATTTGAGTTTGGAAGCTCATAAAAAATCTGAAAAAGTTACAAATCGCAAAACCTAAATTTATTTTTAGATTTCACGTTAAATCGCTTTTCGGGCAGCGATTTGTCAGCAACCTAGCGTGCAAGCGGGTTTGACCGCGGCGTGGGAAGCAACAGCAGCAGTAGACATACAGCCCTGGTAGGACCTAATAACATCCCTGCAGGGAATTTGTTAACTAGTCTCAAATACAACTAGTTCTATAACTAGTATTTCTCAACTAGTCTCAAAAACTCATAGTTCTATAACTAGTATTTCTCAACTAGTTTAAAACAAAATAGTTTCAGGACTAGTTAATAAGGAACGTGAATTTGACTGGTTGTAAACGGGTTAGATCTGGGCAAGTTAATCGACGACTGTCCCTATGAGACTGCATCAAAAGTAGTTCAAATGGGATAGGAATAAAACTAGTTACAAAAGGACTAAATTTGGGTGACTCAAACAGCCCCTGTTCTCAAATAGTATAACAAATAAATAGATCTACAACTAGTATAAAACCAACTGGAATTGGACTGAACGGGCTAGACTTGGGATATGAGCACCGATTGAATTCAATTTCATTGAGATTTCTGTCATTTTGTCCGTCTGTGTCAGCATGTCTTTCTGTGTAGAAAATTGGGATGAAATTATTTCATCGTAGCCCACTGGATAGAGTACCCGACCCTGAAGCTTGAGCTCCCGAGTTCGTTTCCACATAGGTTCAGTAAAAAAAAACATATAACTACATCTTAATTAAATATTAATTTAAACTGTAAAATTATTAAAAATGTTTATAAATTTAAATTTAATAAAGGATAAATAAAAAAATTCAAATATTGAATAAATAAAAAAACAATAAAAAAAACGTTATTGTGAATGTATATAAAATAAAAAAAAATATTTTTGAATATTTCAATGAATTATATTCAAATGAATTAATTAAGTTAATTGAAGATTTATTTTTATTTCAAAATGTATTTCATTTTCAAAAAATATATATACGCAACTGGTACAAATCTGGTTACGGGAGGATTAGTTCAGAGCTAGAATAAATGCTACTAGTACATAACTGTTTACAAATGGGTTAGTTAGGGGCAAGTGACACCTTCCTATGACATGCCTGTGTTAACTGTATAGAGTTGTTAGTCCCTTTGGGGTTAGTCTAGAAATAGTCCAAAACCAGACCTTTTCCCTGCTGGGATGTAAGTGGGCTACATTTGGCATAAATTCTTTTAAAATCTGCGTGATTTGGAGCTTAAAGTAAAAAATAAAAAATATATAAGTAAAAATGCAGTAAGCTACAGTAGAGCATGCTCGACGGTAGGAGACCTAGTACTTTTTGAGTGCAAACTGTTCACTATAGACTGTTCATCAATGTTGCATACCATTCAATAGATGGCGCCACTACGGACATAAATTAATAAACACAGAGGTCGCTAGAGTCTCTTCTTCCTTTTGAACGTAACATTGTTAGTTGAATAACTTCCGCGTTTATTATCAGATTGGAATGAAATTTCTAGGAAAGGTTTGGACTATTGTGTTTATTATATGTACCAATCAAAATCAAAGCGCTAGCATCAAATGTGCTCTTGTAATTCGACTTTGAAATTTTGTATTTCAGTTTCCGTGGGCGGAGGGGAACGTGGCAAAAATCTAAAACAACCATGATCAATGGAAGATATAGATGAACCTACATGCCAAATTTGGTGTCTCTAGCTCTTATAGTCTCTGAGATCTAGGCGACACAAAAAGGGACAGACAGACAGACAGACGGATGATTTTTGTTACTGTCGAGCTTGCTTCACTGTAGCTTACTGCATTTTTTCAATTTGCTTTGGTTGATCAGCCCTTGAAATTGTGTTTAGAGTAATGGTGACAGTGTATCTTATGAACGACGCGTTGAGCCGCTACAGAGATCGTGCATCGCGGGGATCAGAGTCAGACGATTTCGCTACTTTAGGTAGGGAACCAAAACCGCAGTCCATTGGCCCGGTAGAAATCGCTGACGATTCCGCTACTTTAGGTATGGAACCAGAGCCGCAGTCCATTGGCCCGCTAGAAATCGCTGACGATTCCGCTACTTTGGGTAGGGAACCAGAGCCGCAGCCTTGCTAGAAATCGCAGACGGTCAACAAAAAGAAATGGATCCAGAGCAGTTTAAGGCTGTGGTGCAGGCCGCATTGGTCACCGACCTAGAGGCACAGAGTGTAGTATTACAAATGAGAGACACAGAAGTGAGGCAGTCCATAAACTCCCAAATATTAGAATTGTCAGGCAAAATAGCTGCCACCACTATAACAGCACCGCAACTTGAAGCAGTGAAGCCGGTTGAAATCAGAATAGACATCCAATCTAATGAACCATTCTATGCTGTTAAATGTTTACCAGAGTTTACGGGGGTACCAGAGACGTACGCCTCTTGGAGGTAGCGAGCATATAAAACTTATAAACCATTCGACGGCAGCTCGTGCCTCTACCAGGCAGTTATCATAATTAAGAGCAAGATTAGAGGGGCAGCTGACGGCGTCTTGGGTCAGTTTGGCACAGTTATGAATTTTGATACCATAATAAATTGTCTCGATTTCATATACAGAGACAAGAGAGGCATTCATGTCATAGAACAAGAAATGAGCACACATAGACAGAGCTCGTTAACAATTTTACAGTACTACGACGAGGTTGAGAAAAAGCTTAACCTCATCGCCAATAAAGTCAGCATGTCTTATGAACCCAGCATGGCACAAGCGCTCTGCACGAAGTATAGAGATGATACTTTGCGTGTGTTTGTCTCAGGCCTTAAACGTAGCCTACGGACTTACCGTCGGCCCTCGCTCTTCCACAAGAGGTAGAGGCAAACCACGACAGGTACGCTTTTGCTGCAAGTTTCGCTAAAGGGTAAGAAGATAGGGAATGTAGAATAGCACCAAGACCGCAAGGCCAGCAAGATAGAAATCAGCAACAGGGGGTTCCGCTACCCAGCTCCAAGAGTCCTCACTTTACTAAGCAGCAGAAGCCACAGAACCAATCTGGACAGCAGAGCGTTAGGTGTAACAAAGGTGGCAGCTCGCAGGAACCAATGGACGTCGATCCATCCTCGTCAAAAATCCTACAGCCATCACAGCCACCAGCGACAATGGTAGCGATTATGAATCGGACGTTGTCTATTTTTTAGGGGAAGCTCCCTGCTACCCTTCATTTGTAGAGAAGAAGCAGGGATCCAGACGAAATTTCTCATCGTCACGGGTGGCCAGTAAATTCCTCTTTTTCCACTCACTCAATTCACGGCACCTCCAAGATCACACACAGGTGCCTTGTATCTTTGTTCGGCCAGTAGGTCACATTCTTTTTGCACCCTGATTTGTCGACTTTTGATGGAATTATAGGGCTTCACGTGCTCAGACAGGCAAGAGTTTCGCTTTGTCTATCCTCTGGCCAACTCAAATGTGGCTCAGTAACGGAATCAATGGAGTTCCACAGGTGCGCGGACGTTAACTTTACAAATGTTGATTGTGCCGAGGCACAATCGGGTGATACAATAAAGAAGACATTTCTTAAGATGATAGAAAACAGACCCCAAACTTTTTTCGGATCCGTAAGAAGCACTTCCATACAATACGTCAGTTGTGGCCACTTTAAGGACCATTCGGGTTGAAGAATGCAGCCAGCATCTTCCAAAGAACCGCCGACGACATACTGCGTGAGCAGATTGGCAAATCTTGCTGTTTCTATGTCGACGATGTTATTGTCTTCTCGAAAGTTGAAGACTCCCATGTCAAACACGTGGAGTGGGTCTTAAAGAGCCTGTGTGAGGCAAATATGAGAGTCTCCAAGGAATAATCGCGTTTTTTTTTAAGAAAAGCGTAGGTTTTCTTGGTTTTGTGGTAACCAGCAATGGAGCCACAACGGACCCGGAAAAGGTCAAAGCAATACAAGAATACCTAGAACCAAAGAATGTATTCGAAGTCAGATCATTTCTTGGTCTGGCCAGTTACTATTGGTGTTTCATCAAAGACTTTGCTTCAATAGCAAAGCCCATTTCTGACGTCCTTAAGGGGGAAAATGGGTGAGTTAGTAAGCATAGATCGCGAAAAATTCAAGTGGAGTTCTCCGACCTTCAGCGTCACGCTTTTCAAAAGCTGCGCAACATCTTGTACTCAAAAAACGACATTCTCCGGTACCCTGACTGTAAGTTTGATCTAACGACAGACGCTTCAGCCTACGGCGTAGGGGCAGTGCTTTCTGAAGTGGGTCGCCCCATCTCAATGATTTCCCGAACATTGAGGCCCCTAGAGTTGAACTACGCCACGAACGAACGGGAGCTAGTGGCTATTTTTTGGGCCCTTAGCAAGTTACGTCACTAACTAAATGACGTAAAAGACATAAACATTTTCAAGGACCACCAGCCGTTAACTTTTGCCGTTTCCGAGTCAAACCCGAACGCCAAAATCAAAAGATGAAAAAGATTCAGGAAACAAATGCGCGAATGTCTTATAAGCCGGGTAAGGAAAATTTAGTTGCTGACGCGCTATCGCGACAGCACCTCAATACTCTATACGAGTTAAATGCCGATTCCTGCGCGGCCACAGCTCACAGCGAACTGTCATGAACGCACACGAATGAGTCGAATAAAAAGCCACTCCATGTTTTCAAAACCAACTCGTCATTGAGAGGCACGCGTCCTCGCAAAACGCAACTTTATTCTCTTCGGGGATAAAAGACGTCATGAGGTTTACAGCAATTTGCATACACTACCACAATTCCAAGATTACTTAGTGCGTATGCTCCCAGGTACAATCGAGTTGCAGATGTATTCAATATCGAACAGAGGAGGGAAATTCTCAGTGCTGAACATAATAGAGCGCACAGAGCAGCTCAAGAAAATGTTAAGCAAGTCCTCTCGGAGTATTATTTTCCAAAAACAGCATAAATAGCTAAACAAATTTCGGAGAGTTGTAAAATCTGTTCGGGGGCCAAGTACGATAGACACCCGGGAAAACAAAAGCTAGGGGAGATTCCAATTCCCGAGATCTCTGGGGAGCTTCTGCATATTGACATTTTTTCCACAGACAAAAAGTTTTTTTTTACCTGTGTTGACAAGTTTTCTAAATTTGCAGTCGTACAACCAATTCAGTCGCGCACTATTGAGGACTTAAAAGTTCCTCTGCTGCAGCTCAAGAATTTTTTTTCCGCGAGCCAAAACAATATATTGCGACAACAAACCTTCACTTAGTTCACTGACAATCAAGTCCCTGTTACCAAACAACTACGGAGTCCATTTTGCTCATGGACTGCTGCATAAGCACCTCCAATGGCCAAGTCGAGCGCCTTCATAGCACTCTAGCCGAGCTTGCGCGTTGCCTCAAGCTGGAGAAAAACAATGGGGCTGTGTGAAATGTTTCCGCAGTCACACATGAAGAAGTTTCTACGTGTGTATGCTGCCCATCTTAGGGATATGGTAGAAGCTCCTGAAGTGCACCACAGGTTAGCAAGGAGTTTGGACTTTTAGGCACAGCTCTCAAAGTAGTTGCAGGAACTCCTGATGCTAGTGACTTTGAACAGATAAGATTCACAGAGTTACAATTGGTGAACTCCAACAGCAGGCAAAAATTAACATAATAAGCTCAAATATATTAGATTACGCGGATTTAAAATCTGGTTGGCTTGATAAGCCCACAGGTACCCCAACAGTTGACCTTATGTCATTTAAAGTGTTACAATCTTTCCACTTTATCATTAATCTTCCAAAAATCAAAATGCCCTGAAAGGTGATGTTGTATCCAGTCGCCCATGAAAACGCTGTACTACAAATCGATGACAAAATTATAGCTGAATGTGGAGATCAAGTGCTCGCTCTCAAAAATGCACTTCGACGCCAGGAGGAACCTTTTGTCAACTATCACCGAATAGTTCTTGCGACAGAGAGCTTTATGTAGGTGGTTCGTCAAGCTGTCAAATATAGTCAAGTCATCTGGACCCGATCACATGGGTCGATGACGGAATCCAGATCATCAATGATCGGCTTGCTGCAGTTCGCATTGACAACGGTACTGAAATTGGATTCACGGAACGAATCTCATCACGTTCAACAAGTGGGCTCTAATCAACGAGACCAAGTATTTGAATCTCCCCTTTTGAACGTCACCGGCCACCAGGACGTACTGTGTCTCCCTTAACTTCATCGTTTAAATGAACATAACTTGGAGATCATCAACAGAGTCTAGGACGAAGGCGGAAGTTACAACAGCGTTGTAATGGCCTTTTGGTTGGGAGCCATTTGTTGCGCTACAATATGCGCCGGGGCCATCTATCGTCGACACAGGAAGAACCCGGTAACAGCTAAGGATATTAAGGAGGTTATCGCCGAGATAGGAACGGCCGAGGTCGGCCCTAACTTAAAGGGAGCAGTTAACAGAAGTTAACGAAAGTTAAATGTAACTTGATACCACACCAGCCACAGAAGCTGACATTCCTCTGAGCCGCACGAGGCGCAAGCTAAGCAATCTAGCGGTCGTTGTGAGTTGAATTCAATAGCTTAAGTCATGTTTGTTTGTGTTCCCTAGCTTTACTTTTATTTCGAATTCTGATTGAGGCACATCTGCCCAAAACACGCTCGTATAATTAACTCACTTACTGAGTCCGAACGGCCAGTGTTTTACAAAGCCTTTTATATAAGGCAATACAGTAAAACCTCTCTTGGGCGGACACTCATCGTCGGGCAATTTTCGTTTCGATCTTTCGCTCAAGGGGAGCGTCCGCTTATAGGAATATGGGGTTTTTCAATTCAGCGTCTATTAAAATACATAATAATGACTTAAAAATAAGAAAAAATTAACTTTCAGTTAATTGACGTACTAACTACATACTACGTGTTATGTTAAGTATGAAAAATTGGGAAAAAATTAAAAATAAAAAAAAAATTTTAAATATAGAAAATTAACTTCGATTTCATTAGTTACATTCAATACTACTGCGTCTTAAAAAAATAATTTATTTTGGTTTGTCGAGCGTTCTTTAATTTCATCTCTAATATGCAGGACTGCAAATGGCTTTCCAAATGTTTTACGTATTCAAACGCTTTGTAGTCATTTTGAACAAATTTTTTTAATTTCTTAATTGTGGTCTTCGCCTTATCATACGAATTTATTGGGTCAGGATCATAGTCAGGCTCTTCCGATTCTTCTTCGGGCTCCAAATTATCATTGTGTCCGCCCACTTCTGATTTTTAATGAGAAAACTCCAAGAGAGGTTTTGGTTCATTTTTTTTCTAAAATAGTGTCCGCGTCCGCTCAAGAGAGTGTCCGCTCAATAGAGGCAAAATTGGTCTGAAAACCCCACCAAAGCCAGCGTCGTGGAAAAAGTGTCCGCCCAAGGGGGTGTCCGCCTATTAGAGGTGTCCGCTAAGGGAGTTTTCACTGTATTATTTTCATTATTATGTTAACAAAAATAAACGTTAATAAATAAATAAACATAAATTAACCTTTTAGAGTTTCAGTTATAAATAAACCTACTAGTGTTTCAATAAACATTTAATTTATATATGTATAATACAGGTTAAATCTGTTTGCATGCATATCGAACTTAACATAGTCCTTTACTTTTATAGGGTACTAGGGGGTTTGCCCCCTGCTCGCTTCGCTCGCCAACCCCCGGCTCGCTACGCTCGCTGAAATCTCGGGGAAAAATGTGAAGTGAAAATAGGAAACATTTCTCACAGCTATAGCCAGACCTTATGTCATTTCTAATTAGATAGCGGGAATTGTAAATTCAATTTTTCCCTGTAGTTGGACTTAAGATAATAGTAATAAGTAGTACTTTATATAATATAGAGAATTTACATTTTCGCTGCTCGCTGTTTTAAAGTTTTCGCTGCAATTGGATTATTGCAGCAAGAGCGAGTAACAGTGCCATATACTGAAAATTGATTTTGAAAGCCGCAACACAAATGAATCGTTACACCCCCTCCCCCTCCCCATCCCCTTGTCCATCTATTTTTAATTGTTTATTAATAGCATTAAAAGCCACTGTTCCTATGGCAGCTATACGATATAGTGATCCGATCTTGACCAAATTTTCTCAGGATGTAGCAGTGAGTACGAAATCCATAATCTGTGAGTTTGGTTGAGATATCTCAAAAAATAACAAAGATCTTCATACAAAGTTTTAATTTGCATCTGGTTGTTCCTATGGCAGCTATATGATATAGTGGTCCGATCTTGACCAAATTTTCTCAGGATGTAGCAGTGAGTACGAAATCCATAATCTGTGAGTTTGGTTGAGATATCTCAAAAAATAACAAAGATCTTCATACAAAGTTTTAATTTGCATCTGGTTGTTCCTATGGCAGCTATATGACATAGTGGTCCGATCTTGACCAAATTTTCTCAGGATGTAGCAGTGAGTAAGAAATACATAATCTGTGAGTTTGGTTGAGATATCTCAAAAAATAACAAAGATCTTCATACAAAGTTTTAATTTGCATCTGGTTGTTCCTATGGCAGCTATATGATAAAGTGGCCCGATCTTGACCAAATTTTCTCAGGATGTAGCAGTGAGTAAGTAATACATAATCTGTGAGTTTGGTTAAGATAGCTCAAAAAACAAAACAAAATTTCATACTAAGCAATTTTGACCTTTGACCCCAAATTTTAGCCCCTTCCAGTGGGGTTATCAAAAAATCCCGTCTTATTGCACGATAATTATGTCTCAGCTATGTTGTGTAAAAATTTCATCTCAATATCTTGAACCGTTTGGCCTACAGCGTGATGACTAAGTCAGTCAGTCAGTCAGTCAGTCAGTCAGTCAGTCGGGACAAAGAGTTTTATATATATAGATAGAGAATTTACATTTTCGCTGCTCGCTGTTTTAAAGTTTTCGCTGCAATTGGATTATTGCAGCAAGAGCGAGTAACAGTGCCATATACTGAAAATTGATTTTGAAAGCCGCAACACAAATGAATCGTTACACCCCCCTCCCCAACCCACACCACTTGTCCATCTATTTTTAATTGTTTATTAAAAGCATTAAAAGCCACTGTTCCTATGGCAGCTATACGATATAGTGATCCGATCTTGACCAAATTTTCTCAGGATGTAGCAGTGAGTACGAAATCCATAATCTGTGAGTTTGGTTGAGATATCTCAAAAAATAACAAAGATCTTCATACAAAGTTTTAATTTGCATCTGGTTGTTCCTATGGCAGCTATATGACATAGTGGTCCGATCTTGACCAAATTTTCTCAGGATGTAGCAGTGAGTAAGAAATACATAATCTGTGAGTTTGGTTGAGATATCTCAAAAAATAACAAAGATCTTCATGCAAAGTTTTAATTTGCATCTGGTTGTTCCTATGGCAGCTATATGATATAGTAGCCCGATCTTGACCAAATTTTCTCAGGATGTAGCAGTGAGTAAGAAATACATAATCTGTGAGTTTGGTTAAGATAGCTCAAAAAACAAAACAAAATTTCATACTAAGCAATTTTGACCTTTGACCCCAAATTTTAGCCCCTTCCAGTGGGGTTATCAAAAAATCCCGTCTTATTGCACGATAATTATGTCTCAGCTATGTTGTGTAAAAATTTCATCTCAATATCTTGAACCGTTTGGCCTACAGCGTGATGACTAAGTCAGTCAGTCAGTCAGTCAGTCAGGACAAAGAGTTTTATATATATAGATAGAGAATTTACATTTTCGCTGCTCGCTGTTTTAAAGTTTTCGCTGCAATTGGATTATTGCAGCAAGAGCGAGTAACAGTGCCATACATATACTGAAAATTGATTTTGAAAGCCGCAACACAAATGAATCGTTACACCCCCCCCTCCCCATCCCACACCACTTGTCCATCTATTTTTAATTGTTTATTAAAAGCATTAAAAGCCACTGTTCCTATGGCAGCTATACGATATAGTGATCCGATCTTGACCAAATTTTCTCAGGATGTAGCAGTGAGTACGAAATCCATAATCTGTGAGTTTGGTTGAGATATCTCAAAAAATAACAAAGATCTTCATACAAAGTTTTAATTTGCATCTGGTTGTTCCTATGGCAGCTATATGATATAGTGGTCCGATCTTGACCAAATTTTCTCAGGATGTAGCAGTGAGTACGAAATCCATAATCTGTGAGTTTGGTTGAGATATCTCAAAAAATAACAAAGATCTTCATACAAAGTTTTAATTTGCATCTGGTTGTTCCTATGGCAGCTATATGATATAGTGGCCCGATCTTGACCAAATTTTCTCAGGATGTAGCAGTGAGTAAGTAATACATAATCTGTGAGTTTGGTTAAGATAGCTCAAAAAACAAAACAAAATTTCATACTAAGCAATTTTGACCTTTGACCCCAAATTTTAGCCCCTTCCAGTGGGGTTATCAAAAAATCCCGTCTTATTGCACGATAATTATGTCTCAGCTATGTTGTGTAAAATTTCATCTCAATATCTTGAACCGTTTGGCCTACAGCGTGATGACTAAGTCAGTCAGTCAGTCAGTCAGTCAGGACAAAGAGTTTTATATATATAGATAGAGAATTTACATTTTCGCTGCACGCTGTTTTAAAGTTTTCGCTGCAATTGGATTATTGCAGCAAGAGCGAGTAACAGTGCCATACATATACTGAAAATTGATTTTGAAAGCCGCAACACAAATGAATCGTTACACCCCCCTCCCCATCCCACACCACTTGTCCATCTATTTTTAATTGTTTATTAAAAGCATTAAAAGCCACTGTTCCTATGGCAGCTATACGATATAGTGATCCGATCTTGACCAAATTTTCTCAGGATGTAGCAGTGAGTACGAAATCCATAATCTGTGAGTTTGGTTGAGATATCTCAAAAAATAACAAAGATCTTCATACAAAGTTTTAATTTGCATCTGGTTGTTCCTATGGCAGCTATATGATATAGTGGTCCGATCTTGACCAAATTTTCTCAGGATGTAGCAGTGAGTACGAAATCCATAATCTGTGAGTTTGGTTGAGATATCTCAAAAAATAACAAAGATCTTCATACAAAGTTTTAATTTGCATCTGGTTGTTCCTATGGCAGCTATATGATATAGTGGTCCGATCTTGACCAAATTTTCTCAGGATTAGCAGTGAGTACGAAATCCATAATCTGTGAGTTTGGTTGAGATATCTCAAAAATAACAAAGATCTTCATACAAAGTTTTAATTTGCATCTGGTTGTTCCTATGGCAGCTATTTGATATAGTGGCCCGATCTTGACCAAATTTTCTCAGGATGTAGCAGTGAGTAAGTAATACATAATCTGTGAGTTTGGTTAAGATAGCTCAAAAAACAAAACAAAATTTCATACTAAGCAATTTTGACCTTTGACCCCAAATTTTAGCCCCTTCCAGTGGGGTTATCAAAAAATCCCGTCTTATTGCACGATAATTATGTCTCAGCTATGTTGTGTAAAAATTTCATCTCAATATCTTGAACCGTTTGGCCTACAGCGTGATGACTAAGTCAGTCAGTCAGTCAGTCAGTCAGGACAAAGAGTTTTATATATATAGATAGAGAATTTACATTTTCGCTGCTCGCTGTTTTAAAGTTTTCGCTGCAATTGGATTATTGCAGCAAGAGCGAGTAACAGTGCCATACATATACTGAAAATTGATTTTGAAAGCCGCAACACAAATGAATCGTTACACCCCCCCTCCCCATCCCACACCACTTGTCCATCTATTTTTAATTGTTTATTAAAAGCATTAAAAGCCACTGTTCCTATGGCAGCTATACGATATAGTGATCCGATCTTGACCAAATTTTCTCAGGATGTAGCAGTGAGTACGAAATCCATAATCTGTGAGTTTGGTTGAGATATCTCAAAAAATAACAAAGATCTTCATACAAAGTTTTAATTTGCATCTGGTTGTTCCTATGGCAGCTATATGATATAGTGGTCCGATCTTGACCAAATTTTCTCAGGATGTAGCAGTGAGTACGAAATCCATAATCTGTGAGTTTGGTTGAGATATCTCAAAAAATAACAAAGATCTTCATACAAAGTTTTAATTTGCATCTGGTTGTTCCTATGGCAGCTATATGATATAGTGGCCCGATCTTGACCAAATTTTCTCAGGATGTAGCAGTGAGTAAGTAATACATAATCTGTGAGTTTGGTTAAGATAGCTCAAAAACAAAAAAATTTCATACTAAGCAATTTTGACCTTTGACCCCCCATTTTAGCCACTTCCAGCGGGGATATCAAAAAATCCCGTCTTATTGCATGATAATTATGTCTCAGCTATGTTGTGTAAAAATTTAATTTCAATATCTTGAACCGTTTGGCCTACAGCGTGATGACTAAGTCAGTCAGTTAGTCAGTCAGTCAGTCAGTCAGTCGGGACAAAGAGTTTTATATATATAGATAGAGAATTTACATTTTCGCTGCTCGCTGTTTTAAAGTTTTCGCTGCAATTGGATTATTGCAGCAAGAGCGAGTAACAGTGCCATATACTGAAAATTGATTTTGAAAGCCGCAACACAAATGAATCGTTACACCCCCCTCCCCAACCCACACCACTTGTCCATCTATTTTTAATTGTTTATTAAAAGCATTAAAAGCCACTGTTCCTATGGCAGCTATACGATATAGTGATCCGATCTTGACCAAATTTTCTCAGGATGTAGCAGTGAGTACGAAATCCATAATCTGTGAGTTTGGTTGAGATATCTCAAAAAATAACAAAGATCTTCATACAAAGTTTTAATTTGCATCTGGTTGTTCCTATGGCAGCTATATGACATAGTGGTCCGATCTTGACCAAATTTTCTCAGGATGTAGCAGTGAGTAAGAAATACATAATCTGTAAGTTTGGTTGAGATATCTCAAAAAATAACAAAGATCTTCATACAAAGTTTTAATTTGCATCTGGTTGTTCCTATGGCAGCTATATGATATAGTAGCCCGATCTTGACCAAATTTTCTCAGGATGTAGCAGTGAGTAAGAAATACATAATCTGTGAGTTTGGTTAAGATAGCTCAAAAACAAAACAAAATTTCATACTAAGCAATTTTGACCTTTGACCCCAAATTTTAGCCCCTTCCAGTGGGGTTATCAAAAAATCCCGTCTTATTGCACGATAATTATGTCTCAGCTATGTTGTAAAAATTTCATCTCAATATCTTGAACCGTTTGGCCTACAGCGTGATGACTAAGTCAGTCAGTCAGTCAGTCAGTCAGGACAAAGAGTTTTATATATATAGATAGAGAATTTACATTTTCGCTGCTCGCTGTTTTAAAGTTTTCGCTGCAATTGGATTATTGCAGCAAGAGCGAGTAACAGTGCCATACATATACTGAAAATTGATTTTGAAAGCCGCAACACAAATGAATCGTTACACCCCCCTCCCCATCCCACACCACTTGTCCATCTATTTTTAATTGTTTATTAAAAGCATTAAAAGCCACTGTTCCTATGGCAGCTATACGATATAGTGATCCGATCTTGACCAAATTTTCTCAGGATGTAGCAGTGAGTACGAAATCCATAATCTGTGAGTTTGGTTGAGATATCTCAAAAAATAACAAAGATCTTCATACAAAGTTTTAATTTGCATCTGGTTGTTCCTATGGCAGCTATATGATATAGTGGTCCGATCTTGACCAAATTTCTCAGGATGTAGCAGTGAGTACGAAATCCATAATCTGTGAGTTTGGTTGAGATATCTCAAAAAATAACAAAGATCTTCATACAAAGTTTTAATTTGCATCTGGTTGTTCCTATGGCAGCTATATGATATAGTGGTCCGATCTTGACCAAATTTTCTCAGGATGTAGCAGTGAGTACGAAATCCATAATCTGTGAGTTTGGTTGAGATATCTCAAAAAATAACAAAGATCTTCATACAAAGTTTTAATTTGCATCTGGTTGTTCCTATGGCAGCTATATGATATAGTGGCCCGATCTTGACCAAATTTTCTCAGGATGTAGCAGTGAGTAAGAAATACATAATCTGTGAGTTTGGTTAAGATAGCTCAAAAAACAAAAAATTTCATACTAAGCAATTTTGACCTTTG
>JAWNND010001126.1:0-10127 GCA_035043265.1 Drosophila testacea | reverse complement strand
TGTCACAAACATGGAAAAAATGGCGGCAAAATAAGGTCAGAAAGGTGGAGATATTGTGACCATAGTTGTTACAAACATAGAAAAATTGCGGACTTAAGGATGTCAAAATGGGGGACATAATGTGACCATAGTCAAGTTATATGCATAGAAAAATTGCGGACATAAAGAGGTCAAAAAGGTGGACATAATGTGACCATAGTCGTTACATACATAGAAAAATGTCGGCAAAATGAGGTCAAAATGGTGGAGATATTGTGACCATAGTCGTTACAAACATAGAAAAATTGCAGACATAAAGAGGTCAAAATGGGGGACATTTTGTGACCATAGTCGTTATATTCATAGAAAAATGGCGGACAGAAACGGGTCAAAGCTGTGGACATAATGTGACCATTGTCGTCACAATCATGGAAAAATGGCGGACAGAATGAGGTCAAAATGGTGAACATAATGTGACCATTGTCGTCACATTCATGGAAAAATGGCGGCAGAAATAAGGTCAAAATGGTGGAGATATTGTGACCATAGTTGTTACAAACATAGAAAAATTGCGGACTTAAAGATGTCAAAATGGGGGACATAATGTGACCATAGTCAAGTTATATGCATAGAAAAATTGCGGACATAAAGAGGTCAAAAAGGTGGACATAATGTGACCATAGTCGTTACATACATAGAAAAATGTCGGACAAAATGAGGTCAAAATGGTGGAGATAATGTGACCATAGTCGTTAAAAACATAGAAAAATTGCAGACATAAAGAGGTCAAAATGGGGGACATTATGTGACCATAGTCGTTATATTCATAGAAAAATGGCGGACAGAAACAGGTCAAAGCTGTGGACATAATGTGACCATTGTCGTCACAATCATGGAAAAATGGCGGACGAATGAAGATGTCAAAATGGTGGCATAATGTACCATTGTCGTCACATTCATGGAAAAATGGCGGCAAAATAAGGTCAAAATGGTGGAGATATTGTGACCATAGTTGTTACAAACATAGAAAAATTGCGGACTTAAAGATGTCAAAATGGGGGACATAATGTGACCATAGTCAAGTTATATGCATAGAAAAATTGCGGACAGAAAGAGGTCAAAAAGGTGGACATAATGTGACCATAGTCGTTACATACATAGAAAAATGGCGGACAAAATGAGGTCAAAATGGTGGAGATAATGTGACCATTGTCGTTACATTCATAGAAAAATGGCAGACATAAAGAGGTCAAAATGGTGGACATTATGTGACCATAGTCGTCACATTCATAGAAAAATGGCGGACAGAAACAGGTCAAAGTTGTGGACATAATGTGACCATTGTCGTCACAATCATGGAAAAATGGCGGTCCGAATGAGGTCAAAATGGTGGACATAATGTACCATAGTCGTCACATTCATCGAAAAATGTCGGACAGAAGCAAGTCAAAATGGTAGACCTAATGTGAGCATTGTCGTCACATTCATGGAAAAATGGCGTGCAAAATGAGGTCAAAATGGTGGACATATTGTGACCATAGTCGTCACAAACATAGAAAAATTGCGGACATAAAGAGGTCAAAATGGTGGACATAATGTGACCATTGTCGACACATTCATAGAAAAATGGCGGACGGAAAGAGGTCAAAATGGTGGACATAATGTGACCATTGTCGTCACATTCATAGAAAAACTGGCGGACAGAAAGAGGTCAAAATGGTGGACATAATGTGACCATTGTCGTCACATTCATGAAAAATGGCGGACAGAAAGAGGTAAAAATGGTGGACATAACGTGACCTTTGTCGTCACATTCATAAATAAAATGGCGGACCGAAAGAGGTCAAAATGGTGGACATAATGTGACCATTGTCGTCACGTTCATATAAAACTGGCGGACAGAAAGAGGTCAAAATGGCAGACATAACGTGGCCATTGTCGTCACATTCATAGAAAAATGGCGGACAGAAAGAGGTCAAAATGGTGGACATTATGTGACCATAGTCGTCACAATTCATGAAAAATGGCGGACAGAAAGAGGTCAAAATGGTGAACATAATGTGACCATTGTCGTCACATTCATAGAAAAATGGCGGACAGAAAGAGGTCTAAATGGTGGACGTAATGTTACCATAGTCGTCACATTCATAGAAAAATGGCGGGCAGAAAGAGATCAAAATGGTGGACATAATGTGACCATGGGCGTCACATTCATATAAAACTGGCGGACAGAAAGAGGTCAAAATGGCAAACATAACGTGACTATAGTCGTCACATTCAAAGAAAAATGGCGGACAGAAAGAGGTCAAAATGGTGACCATAGTCGTCACAATTATGAAAAATGGCGGATGGAAAGAGGGCAAAATGGTGGACATAATGTGACCATTGTCGTCACATTCATAGAAAAATGGCGGACAGAAAGAGGTCACAATAGTCGTCACAATTATGAAAAATGGCGGACAGAAAGAGGACAAAATGGCAGACATAACGTGACTATAGTCGTCACATTCAAAGAAAAATGGCGGACAGAAAGAGGTCAAAATGGTGGACATTATGTGACCATAGTCGTCACAATTGTGAAAAATGGCGGACAGAAAGAGGTCAAAATGGTGGACATAATGTGACCATTGTCGTCACATTCATAGAAAAATGGCGGACAGAAAGAGGTCTAAATGGTGGACGTAATGTGACCATAGTCGTCACATTCATAAAAAAATAGCGGGCAGAAAGATATCAAAATGGTGGACATAATGTGACCATTGTCGTCACATTCATATAAAACTGGCGGACAGAAAGAGGTCAAAATGGCAAACATAACGTGACTATAGTCGTCACATTCATAGAAAAATGGCGGACAGAAAGAGGTCAAAATGGTGACCATAGTCGTCACAATTATGAAAAATGGCGAATGGAAAGAGGGCAAAATGGTGGACATAATGTGACCATTGTCGTCACATTCATAGAAAAATGGCGGACAGAAAGAGGTCAAAATGGTGGACATTATGTGACCATAGTCGTCACAATTATGAAAAATGGCGGACAGAAAGAGGTCAAAATGGTGGACATTATGTGACCATAGTCGTCACAATTATGAAAAATGGCGGACAGAAAGAGGTCAAAATGGTGGACATAATGTGACCATTACCGTCACATTCATAGAAAAATGGCGGACAGAAAGAGGTCTAAATGGTGGACGTAATGTGACCATAGTCGTCACATTCATAAAAAAATGGCGGGCAGAAAGATATCAAAATGGTGGACATAATGTGACCATTGTCGTCACATTCATATAAAACTGGCGGACAGAAATAGGTCAAAATGGCGGACGTAATGTGACCATAGTCGTCACATTCATAAAAAAATGGCGGGCAGAAAGATATCAAAATGGTGGACATAATGTGACCATTGTCTTCACATTCAAAGAAGAATGGCGGACGATGTCAAAATGGTGGACATCAAATGACTATAGTCGTCACATTCATAGAAAAATGGCGGACAGAAAGAGGTCAAAATGGTGGACATTATGTGACCATAGTCGTCACAATTATGAAAAATGGCGAACAGAAATAGGTCAAAATGGCGGACATAATGTGACCATTGTCTTCACATTCATAGATAATTGGCGGACAAAAAGAGGACAAAATGGTGGACATAATGTGACCATTGTCGTCACATTCATAGATAAATGGCAGACAAAAAGAGGTCAAAATGGTGGACATAATGTGACCATTGTCGTCACATTCATAGAAAAATGGCGGACAGAAAGACGTCAAATTGGTGAACATAATGTGACCATAGTCGTCACAATCATAGAAAAATGGCGGATGGAAAAAGGGCAAAATGGTGGACGTAATGTGACCATTGTCTTCACATTCATAGAAAAATGGCGGACAAAAAGATGTCAAAATGGTGGTCATAATGTGACCATTGTCGTCACATTCAAAGACAAATGGCGGACAGAAAGAGGTCAAAATGGTGGACATTATGTGACCATAGTCGTCACAATTATGAAAAATGGCGGACAGAAAGAGGTCAAAATGGTGGACATAATGTGACCATTACCGTCACATTCATAGAAAAATGGCGGACAGAAAGAGGTCTAAATGGTGGACGTAATGTGACCATAGTCGTCACATTCATAAAAAAATGGCGGGCAGAAAGATATCAAAATGGTGGACATAATGTGACCATTGTCGTCACATTCATATAAAACTGGCGGACAGAAATAGGTCAAAATGGCGGACGTAATGTGACCATAGTCGTCACATTCATAAAAAAATGGCGGGCAGAAAGATATCAAAATGGTGGACATAATGTGACCATTGTCTTCACATTCATAGAAGAATGGCGGACGATGTCAAAATGGTGGACATCAAATGACTATAGTCGTCACATTCATAGAAAAATGGCGGACAGAAAGAGGTCAAAATGGCGGACATAATGTGACCATTGTCTTCACATTCATGAATAAATGGCGAGACAAAAGAGGTCAAAATGGTGGACATAATGTGACCATTGTCGTCACATTCATAGATAAATGGCGGACAGAAAGAGGTACAAAATGGTGGACATAATGTGACCATTGTCGTCACATTCATAGATAAATGGCGGACAAAAAGAGGTCAAAATGGTGGACATAATGTGACCATTGTCGTCACATTCATAGAAAAATGGCGGACAGAAAGACGTCAAATTGGTGAACATAATGTGACCATAGTCGTCACAATCATAGAAAAATGGCGGATGGAAAAAGGGCAAAATGGTGGACGTAATGTGACCATTGTCTTCACATTCATAGAAAAATGGCGGACAAAAAGATGTCAAAATGGTGGTCATAATGTGACCATTGTCGTCACATTCAAAGACAAATGGCGGACAGAAAGAGGTCAAAATGGTGGACATTATGTGACCATAGTCGTCACAATTATGAAAAATGGCGGACAGAAAGAGGTCAAAATGGTGGACATAATGTGACCATTACCGTCACATTCATAGAAAAATGGCGGACAGAAAGAGGTCTAAATGGTGGACGTAATGTGACCATAGTCGTCACATTCATAAAAAAAATGGCGGGCAGAAAGATGTCAAAATGGTGGACATAATGTGACCATTGTCGTCACATTCATATAAAACTGGCGGACAGAAATAGGTCAAAATGGCGGACGTAATGTGACCATAGTCGTCACATTCATAAAAAAATGGCGGGCAGAAAGATATCAAAATGGTGGACATAATGTGACCATAGTCGTCACATTCATAGAAAAATGGCGGACAGAAAGAGGTCAAAATGGTGGACATAATGTGACCATTGTCGTCACATTCATAGAAAAATGGCGGACAGAATGAGGTCAAAATGGTGGACATAATGTGACTATAGTCGTCACATTCATAGAAAAATGGCGGACAGAAAGAGGTCAAAATGGTGGACATAATGTGACCATTGTCGTCACATTCATAGAATAAATGGCGGACAAAAGAGGTCAAAATGGTGGACATAATGTGACCATAGTCGTCACATTCATAGAAAAATGGCGGACAGAAAGAGGTCAAAATGGTGGACATAATGTGACCATAGTCGTCACATTCATAGAAAAATGGCGGACAGAAAGAGGGTCAAAATGGTGGACATAATGTGACCATTGTCGTCACATTCATAGAAAAATGGCGGACAGAAAGAGGTCAAAATGGTGGACATAATGTGACCATTGTCGTCACATTCATAGAAAAATGGCGGACAGAAAGAGGTCAAAATGGTGGACATAATGTGACCATAGTCGTCACATTCATACAAATGTCGATAGAATCAAAATGGCGGACATAAAGGAGTTGTCACACATTCATGGTGAAAATGGCAGATAAGAGGTCTACAGTGGAGCATAGTGTCGACAGTCGTCACATTCATAGAAAAATGTTTGAGAGCAAAGAGGTCAAAATGGTGGATTGTTGTGTCCATGTCGTCACTATTCATGCAGAAAAATGGCGGCACTACGAAATAAGTCAAAATGATGGACATAAGGTGACGCATAGTCGTCACATTCATAGTAAAATGGCGGACAGAAACAGTGTCAAAGTGGTGGACATAATGTGACCATTGTCGTCACATTCATGAAGAAATTGGCGGACAGAAGAGGTCAAAATGGTGGACATAATATGTACCATAGTCGTCACATTCATAGATAAATGGCGGACAGAATCGATGTCAAAATGGTGGTACATAATCGTGACCATTGTCGTCAAATATCATAGAAAAATGGCGGACAGAAAGACGTCAAATTGGTGAACATAATGTGACTCATAGTCGTCACATATGCATAGAAAAATGGCGGACAGAAAGATGTCAAAATGGTGGACATAATGTGACCATTGTCGATCACATTCATGGAAAGAATGGCGGACAGAATGAGGTCAAAATGGTGGACATCATATGACCATTGTCGTCACATTCATAGATAAATAGCGGACAGAAAGAGGTCAAAATGGTGGACATAATGTGACCATTGTCATCACATTCATAGAAAAATGGCGGACAGAAAGAGGTCAAAATGGTGGACATAATGTGACCATTGTCGTCACATTCATAGAAAAATGGCGGACAGAAAGATGTCAAAATGGTGGACATAATGTGACCATTGTCGTCACATTCATAGAAAAATGGCGGACAGAAAGAGGTCAAAATGGTGGACATAATGTGACTATAGTCGTCACATTCATAGAAAAATGGCGGACAGAAAGAGGTCAAAATGGTGGACATAATGTGACCATTGTCGTCACATTCATAGAAAAATGGCGGACAGAAAGAGGTCAAAATGGTGGACATAATGTGACCATTGTCGTCACATTCATAGAAAAATAGCGGACAGAAAGAGGTCAAAATGGTGGACATAATGTGACCATAGTCGTCACATTCAAAGAAAAATGGCGGACAGAAAGAGGTCAAAATGGTGGTCATAATGTGACCATTGTCGTCACATTCATAGAAAAATGGCGGATGGACAGAGGTCAAAATGGTGGACATAATGTGACCATTGTCGTCACATTCATAGAAAAATGGCGGACAGAAAGAGGTCAAAATGGTGGACATAATGTGACCATAGTCGTCACATTCATAGAAAAATGGCGGACAGAAAGAGGTCAAAATGGTGGACATAATGTGACCATTGTCGTCACATTCATGAAAAATGGCGGACAGAAAGAGGTCAAAATGGTGGACATAATGTGACCATTGTCTTCACATTCATAGAAAAATGGCGGACAGAAAGAGGTCAAAATGGTGGACATAATGTGACCATAGTCGTCACATTCATGAAAAATGGCGGACAGAAAGAGGTCAAAATGGTGGACATAATGTGACCATTGTCGTCACATTCATAGAAAAATGGCGGACAGAAAGAGGTCAAAATGGTGGACATAATGTGACCATAGTCGTCACATTCATAGAAAAATGGCGGACAGAAAGATATCAAAATGGTGGACATAATGTGACCATTGTCGTCACATTCATAGAAAAATGGCGGACAGAAAGAGGTCAAAATGGTGGACATAATGTGACCATAGTCGTCACATTCATAGAAAAATGGCGGACAGAAAGAGGTCAAAATGGTGGACCTAATGTGAGCATTGTCGTCACAATTCATGGAAAAATGGCGGATCAGAAATGAGGTCAAAATGGTGGACATAATGTGACCATTGTCGTCACATTCATAAAAAAATGGCGGACAGAAAGAGGTCAAAATGGTGGACATATATGTGACCATAGTCGTCACAATCATAGAAAAATGGCGGACAGAAAGAGGTCAAAATGGGGGACATAATGTGACCATAGTCAGTCACATACATAGAAAAATGGCGGATCCGAAAGAGGTCAAAATGGTGGACATTAATGTGACCACAGTCGTCACATTCATAGAAAAATGGCGGACAGAAAGAAGGTCAAAGTGGTGGACATAATGTGACCATTGTCGTCACTATCATGGAAAAATGGCGGACAGAATGAGGTAAAAATGGTGGACATAAAGTGACAATTTTCGTCACATTCATGGAAATATGGCAGACAAAATGCAATTTTTCACATTTATAGAAAAACAACGGACCGAAAGTGGTCCAAATGGTGGTCATAATGTGACCACAGTCGTTACATTCATAGAAAAATGGCGGAGAGAAACAGGTCAAAACTGTGGACATAATGTGACCATTGTCGTCACAATCATGGAAAAATGGCGGACAGAATGAGCTCAAAATGGTGGAAATAATGTGACCATTTTCGTCACATTCATGGAAAAATGGCGGACAGAAAGAGGTCAAAATAGTGGACATAAGTTGACCATTGTCGTCACATTCATAGAAAAACAGCGGACCGAAAGAGGTCAAAATTGTGGACATAATGTAAATATTGTCGTCACATTCATGGAAAAATGGCGGACAGAATAAGGTCAAAATGGTGAACATAATGTGACCATTTTCGTCACATTCATGGAAAAATGGCGGCAAAATGAGGTCAAAATGGTGGAGATATTGTGACCATGGTCGTAACAAACATAGAAAAATTGCGGACATAAAGAGGTCTAAATGGTGGACCTAAAGTGAGCATTGTCGACACATTCATGGTAAAATGGCGGACGGAATGAGGTCAAAGTGGTGGACATAACGTGACCATTGTCGTCACATTCATGGAAAACTGGCGGTCCGAATGAGGTCAAAATGGTGGACATAATGCTACCATAGTCGTCACATTCATCGAAAAATGTCGGACAGAAACAAGTCAAAATGGTGGACCTTATGTGAGCCTTGTCGACACATTCATGGTAAAATGGCGGATGGAATGAGGTCAAAATGGTGGACATAATGTGACCACAATCGTCACATTCATTGAAAAATGTTTGAAAAAAAGAGGTCAAAATGTTGGACATATTGTGACCGTAGTCGTCACAAACATAGAAAAATTCCGGACATAAAGAGGTCAAAAAGGTGGACATAATGTGACCATAGTCGTTACATACATAGAAAAATAGCAATCCGAAAGTGGTCAAAATGGTGGACATAATGTGACCACAGTCGTCACATTCATAGAAAAAATGGCGGACAGAAACAGGTCAAAACTGTCGACATAATGTTACCATAGTCGTCACATTTATCGAAAAATGGCGGACAGAAACAAGTCCAAATGGTGGACCTAATGTGACCATTGTCGTCACAATCATGGCAAAATTGCGGACATAAAGAGGTCAAAATGGGGGACATAATGTGACCATAGTCAATATATACATAGAAAAATGGCAATCCGAAAGTGGTCAAAATGGTGGACTTAATGTGACCACAGTCGTTACATTCATAGAAAAATGACGGACATAAACAGGTCAAAATGGTGGACATAATGTGACCATAGTCGTTACATTCATAGAAAAATGGGGGAGAAAAAGAGATCAAAATGGTGGACATAATGTGACCATTGTCGTCACAATCATGGAAAAATGGCGGACAGAATGAGGTCAAAATGGTGGACATAAAGTGACAGTTTTCGTCACATTCATGGAAATATGGCAGACAGAATGCCATTTTTCACATTTATTGAAAAACAGGGGACCGAAAGTGGTCAAAATGGTGGTCATAATGTGACCATAGTCGTAACATTCATAGAAAAATGGGGGAGAAAAAGAGATCAAAATGGAGGACATAATGTGACCATTGTCATCACATTCATGGAAAAATGGCGGACAGCAAGAGGTCAAAACTGTGGACATAATGTTACCATAGTCGTCACATTCATTGAAAAATGTCGGACAGAAAGAAGTCAAAATGATGGACATAATAAGACTATAGTTGTCACAAACATGGAAAAATGGCGGCAAAATAAGGTCAAAATGGTGGAGATATTGTGACCATAGTCGTTACAAACATAGAAAAATTGCGGACTTAAGGATGTCAAAATGGGAGACATAATGTGACCATAGTCAAGTTATATGCATAGAAAAATGGCGGACAGAAAGAGGTCAAAATGGTGGACATAAGTTGACCATTGTCGTTACATTCATAGAAAAACAGCGGACCGAAAGAGGTCAAAATGGGGGACATAATGTGAACATTGTCGTCACATTCATGGAAAAATGGCGGACAGAATGAGGTCAAAATGGTGGACATAATGTGACCATAGT
>JAWNND010001125.1:0-14030 GCA_035043265.1 Drosophila testacea | reverse complement strand
AAAAGGGCGGATCGAAAGAGGTCAAAATGATGGACATAATGTGACCATTGACGTCACTTTCATTAAAAAAGGGCGGATCGAAAGAGGTCAAAATGATGGACATAATGTGACCATTGACGTCACTTTCATTAGAAAAATGCCGGACGGAAAAAGGTCAAAATGGTGGACATAATGTGACCATTGTCGTCACATTCATAGAAAAATGGCGGACGGAGAGAGGTCAAAATGGTGGACATATTGTGACCATTGTCGTCACATTCATAGAAAAATGGCGGATCGAAAGATGTCAAAATGGTGGACATAATGTGACCATTGTCGTCACATTCATAGAAAAATGGCGGACGGAAAGAGGTCAAAATGGTGGACATAATGTGACCATTGTCGTCACATTCATAGAAAAATGGCGGACGGAAGAGGTCAAAATGGTGGACATAATGTGACCATTGTCGTCACATTCATAGAAAAATGGCGGACAGAAAGAGGTCAAAATGGTGGACATAATGTGACCATTGTCGTCACATTCATAGAAAAATGGCGGATCGAAAAGAGGTCAAAATGGTGGACATAATGTGACCATTGTCGTCACATTCATAGAAAAATGGCGGACGAAGAGGTCAAATGGTGGACATAATGTGACCATGGGCGTCACATTCATAGAAAAATGGCGGACGGAAAGAGGTCAAAATGGTGGACATAATGTGACCATGGGCGTCACATTCATAGAAAAATGGCGGACGGAAAGAGGTCAAAATGGTGGACATATTGTGACCATGGGCGTCACATTCATTAGAAAAATGGCGGACGGAAAGAGGTCAAAATGGTGGACATAATGTGACCATGGGCGTCACATTCATAGAAAAATGGCGGACAGAAAGAGGTCAAAATGGTGGACATAATGTGACCATTGTCGTCACATTCATAGAAAAATGGCGGACAGAGAGAGGTCAAAATGGTGGACATAATGTGACCATTGTCGTCACATTCATAGAAAAATGGCGGATCGAAAGAGGTCAAAATGGTGGACATACTGTGACCATGGGCGTCACATTCATAGAAATAGGGCGGACGGAAAAAGGTCAAAATGGTCGACATATTGTGACCATGGGCGTCACATTCATTAAAAAATGGCGGATGGAAAAAGGTCAAAATGGTGGACATAATGTGACCATTGTCGTCACATTCATAGAAAAATGGCGGACGGAAGAGGTCAAAATGGTGGACATAATGTGACCATTGTCGTCACATTCATAGAAAAATGGCGGATCGAAAGAGGTCAAAATGGTGGACATAATGTGACCATTGTCGTCACATTCATAGAAAAATGGCGGATCGAAAGAGGTCAAAATGGTGGACATAATGTGACCATGGGCGTCACATTCATAGAAATATGGCGGACGGAAAGAGGTCAAAATGGTGGACATATTGTGACCATTGTCGTCACATTCATAGAAAAATGGCGGATCGAAAGAGGTCAAAATGGTGGACATAATGTGACCATGGGCGTCACATTCATAGAAAAATGGCGGACGGAAAAAGGTCAAAATGGTGGACATAATGTGACCATGGGCGTCACATTCATAGAAAAATGGCGGACGGAGAGAGGTCAAAATGGTGGACATATTGTGACCATTGTCGTCACATTCATAGAAAAATGGTGGACAGAAAGAGGTCAAAATGGTGGACATAATGTGACCATTGTCGTCACATTCATAGAAATATGGCGGACGGAAAAAGGTCAAAATGGTCGACATATTGTGACCATGGGCGTCACATTCATTAAAAAATGGCGGACGGAAAAAGGTCAAAATGGTGGACATAATGTGACCATTGTCGTCACATTCATAGAAAAGTGGCGGACAAAAAGAGGTCAAAATGGTGGACATAATGTGACCATTGTCGTCACATTCATAGAAAAATGGCGGACGAAAGAGGTCAAAATGGTGGACATAATGTGACCATTGTCGTCACATTCATAGAAAAGTGGCGGACAGAAAGAGGTCAAAATGGTGGACATAATGTGACCATGGTCGTCACATTCATAGAAAAATGGCGGATCGAAAGAGGTCAAAATGGTGGACATAATGTGACCATTGTCGTCACATTCATAGAAAAATGGCGGACGGAGAGAGGTCAAAATGGTGGACATATTGTGACCATTGTCGTCACATTCATAGAAAAATGGCGGATCGAAAGAGGTCAAAATGGTGGACATAATGTGACCATGGGCGTCACATTCATAGAAAAATGGCGGACGGAAAGAGGTCAAAATGGTGGACATAATGTGACCATTGTCGTCACATTCATAGAAAAATGGCGGATCGAAAGTGGTCAAAATGGTGGACATAATGTGACCATTGTCGTCACATTCATAGAAAAATGGCGGATCGAAAGAGGTCAAAATGGTGGACATAATGTGACCATGGGCGTCACATTCATAGAAAAATGGCGGACGGAAAGAGGTCAAAATGGTCGACATATTGTGACCATTGGCGTCACATTCATTAAAAAATGGCGGACGAAAAAGGTCAAAATGGTGGACATAATGTGACCATTGTCGTCACATTCATAGAAAAGTGGCGGACGAAGAGAGGTCAAAATGGTGGACATAATGTGACCATTGTCGTCACATTCATTAAAAAATGGCGGATCGAAAGAGGTCAAAATGGTGGACATAATGTGACCATTGTCGTCACATTCATAGAAAAATGGCGGACGGAAAGAGGTCAAAATGGTGGACATAATGTGACCATTGGCGTCACATTCATAGAAAAATGGCGGACGGAAAGAGGTCAAAATGGTGGACATAATGTGACCATTGTCGTCACATTCATTAAAAAATGGCGGATCGAAAGAGGTCAAAATGGTGGACATAATGTGACCATTGTCGTCACATTCATAGAAAAATGGCGGATCGAAAGAGGTCAAAATGGTGGACATAATGTGACCATTGTCGTCACATTCATAGAAAAATGCCGGACGGAAAAAGGTCAAAATGGTGGACATAATGTGACCATTGTCGTCACATTCATAGAAAAATGGCGGACGGAGAGAGGTCAAAATGGTGGACATATTGTGACCATTGTCGTCACATTCATAGAAAAATGGCGGACAGAAAGAGGTCAAAATGGTGGACATATTGTGACCATTGTCGTCACATTCATAGAAAAATGGCGGACGGAAAGAGGTCAAAATGGTGGACATTATGTGACCATTGTCGTCACATTCATAGAAAAATGGCGGACGGAGAGAGGTCAAAATGGTGGACATAATGTGACCATGCGTCACATTCATAGAAAAATGGCGGACGGAGAGAGGTCAAAATGGTGGACATATTGTGACCATTGTCGTCACATTCATAGAAAAGTGGCGGACAGAAAGAGGTCAAAATGGTGGACATAATGTGACCATTGTCGTCACATTCATAGAAAAATGGCGGATCGAAAGAGGTCAAAATGGTGGACATAATGTGACCATTGTCGTCACATTCATAGAAAAATGGCGGATCGAAAGAGGTCAAAATGGTGGACATAATGTGACCATGGGCGTCACATTCATAGAAAAATGGCGGACGGAAAGAGGTCAAAATGGTGGACATAATGTGACCATGGGCGTCACATTCATAGAAAAATGGCGGACGGAAAGAGGTCAAAATGGTGGACATAATGTGACCATTGTCGTCACATTCATAGAAAAATGGCGGACGAAAGAGGTCAAAATGGTGGACATAATGTGACCATTGTCGTCACATTCATAGAAATATGGCGGACGGAAAGAGGTCAAAATGGTGGACATAATGTGACCATTGTCGTCACATTCATAGAAAAATGGCGGACGGAGAGAGGTCAAAATGGTGGACATATTGTGACCATTGTCGTCACATTCATAGAAAAATGGCGGATCAGAAAGAGGTCAAAATGGTGGACATAATGTGACCATTGTCGTCACATTCATAGAAATATGGCGGACGGAAAGAGGTCAAAATGGTGGACATATTGTGACCATGGGCGTCACATTCATAGAAAAATGGCGGACGGAAAGAGGTCAAAATGGTGGACATAATGTGACCATTGTCGTCACATTCATAGAAAAATGGCGGACGAAAGAGGTCAAAATGGTGGACATAATGTGACCATGGGCGTCACATTCATAGAAAAATGGCGGACGGAGAGAGGTCAAAATGGTGGACATAATGTGACCATTGTCGTCACATTCATAGAAAAATGGCGGATCGAAAGAGGTCAAAATGGTGGACATAATGTGACCATTGGCGTCACATTCATAGAAAAATGGCGGACGGAAAGAGGTCAAAATGGTGGACATAATGTGACCATGGGCGTCACATTCATTAAAAAATGGCGGACGGAAAAAGGTCAAAATGGTGGACATAATGTGACCATTGTCGTCACATTCATAGAAAAATGGCGGACGAAGAGAGGTCAAAATGGTGGACATAATGTGACCATTGTCGTCACATTCATAGAAAAATGGCGGACGAAAGAGGTCAAAATGGTGGACATATTGTGACCATTGTCGTCACATTCATAGAAAAATGGCGGACGGAAAGAGGTCAAAATGGTGGACATAATGTGACCATTGTCGTCACATTCATAGAAAAATGGCGGACGGGGAGAGGTCAAAATGGTGGACATATTGTGACCATTGTCGTCACATTCATAGAAAAATGGCGGACGAAAGAGGTCAAAATGGTGGACATATTGTGACCATTGTCGTCACATTCATAGAAAAATGGCGGACGGAAAGAGGTCAAAATGGTGGACATAATGTGACCATTGTCGTCACATTCATAGAAAAATGGCGGACGGAAAGAGGTCAAAATGGTGGACATAATGTGACCATGGGCGTCACATTCATAGAAAAATGGCGGACGGAAAGAGGTCAAAATGGTGGACATAATGTGACCATTGTCGTCACATTCATAGAAAAATGGCGGACAGAAAGAGGTCAAAATGGTGGACATAATGTGACCATTGTCGTCACATTCATAGAAAAATGGCGGACGGAGAGAGGTCAAAATGGTGGACATATTGTGACCATTGTCGTCACATTCATAGAAAAATGGCGGATCGAAAGAGGTCAAAATGGTGGACATAATGTGACCATGGGCGTCACATTCATAGAAATATGGCGGACGGAAAAAGGTCAAAATGGTCGACATATTGTGACCATGGGCGTCACATTCATTAAAAAATGGCGGATGGAAAAAGGTCAAAATGGTGGACATAATGTGACCATTGTCGTCACATTCATAGAAAAATGGCGGACGAAAGAGGTCAAAATGGTGGACATAATGTGACCATGGGCGTCACATTCATAGAAAAATGGCGGATGGAAAGAGGTCAAAATGGTGGACATAATGTGACCATTGTCGTCACATTCATAGAAAAATGGCGGATCGAAAGAGGTCAAAATGGTGGACATAATGTGACCATGGGCGTCACATTCATAGAAATAGGGCGGACGGAAGAGGTCAAAATGGTGGACATATTGTGACCATTGTCGTCACATTCATAGAAAAATGGCGGATCGAAAGAGGTCAAAATGGTGGAGATAATGTGACCATGGGCGTCACATTCATAGAAATATGGCGGACGGAAAGAGGTCAAAATGGTGGACATAATGTGACCATGGGCGTCACATTCATAGAAAAATGGCGGACGGAGAGAGGTCAAAATGGTGGACATATTGTGACCATTGTCGTCACATTCATAGAAAAATGGCTGGATCGAAAGAGGTCAAAATGGTGGACATAATGTGACCATGGGCGTCACATTCATAGAAATATGGCGGACGGAAAAAGGTCAAAATGGTCGACATATTGTGACCATGGGCGTCACATTCATTAAAAAATGGCGGACGGAAAAAGGTCAAAATGGTGGACATAATGTGACCATTGTCGTCACATTCATAGAAAAGTGGCGGACAGAAAGAGGTCAAAATGGTGGACATAATGTGACCATGGGCGTCACATTCATAGAAATATGGCGGACGGAGAGAGGTCAAAATGGTGGACATAATGTGACCATTGTCGTCACATTCATAGAAAAATGGCGGATCGAAAGAGGTCAAAATGGTGGACATAATGTGACCATTGCGTCACATTCATAGAAAAATGGCGGACGGAAAGAGGTCAAAATGGTGGACATAATGTGACCATTGGCGTCACATTCATAGAAAAATGGCGGACGGAAAGAGGTCAAAATGGTGGACATAATGTGACCATTGTCGTCACATTCATTAAAAAATGGCGGACGGAAAGAGGTCAAAATGGTGGACATAATGTGACCATTGTCGTCACATTCATAGAAAAATGGCGGACGGAAAGAGGTCAAAATGGTGGACATAATGTGACCATGCGTCACTTCATAGAAAAATGGCGGACGGAGAGAGGTCAAAATGGTGGACATATTGTGACCATGGGCGTCACATTCATAGAAAATGGCGGACGGAAAGAGGTCAAAATGGTGGACATATTGTGACCATTGTCGTCACATTCATAGAAAAATGGCGGATCGAAAGAGGTCAAAATGGTGGACATAATGTGACCATGGGCGTCACATTCATAGAAAAATGGCGGACGGAAAGAGGTCAAAATGGTGGACATATTGTGACCATGGGCGTCACATTCATTAAAAAATGGCGGACGGAAAGAGGTCAAAATGGTGGACATATTGTGACCATTGTCGTCACATTCATAGAAAAGTGGCGGACGAAAGAGGTCAAAATGGTGGACATAATGTGACCATTGTCGTCACATTCATAGAAAAATGGCGGATCGAAAGAGGTCAAAATGGTGGACATAATGTGACCATGGCGTCACATTCATAGAAAAATGGCGGACGGAGAGAGGTCAAAATGGTGGACATATTGTGACCATTGTCGTCACATTCATAGAAAAATGGCGGACGAAAGAGGTCAAAATGGTGGACATAATGTGACCATTGTCGTCACATTCATAGAAAAATGGCGGACGGAAAGAGGTCAAAATGGTGGACATATTGTGACCATTGTCGTCACATTCATAGAAAAATGGCGGACGGAAAGAGGTCAAAATGGTGGACATAATGTGACCATTGTCGTCACATTCATAGAAAAATGGCGGATCGAAAGAGGTCAAAATGGTGGACATAATGTGACCATGGGCGTCACATTCATAGAAATATGGCGGACGGAAAAAGGTCAAAATGGTCGACATATTGTGACCATGGGCGTCACATTCATTAAAAAATGGCGGACGGAAAAAGGTCAAAATGGTGGACATAATGTGACCATTGTCGTCACATTCATAGAAAAATGGCGGACGAAGAGAGGTCAAAATGGTGGACATAATGTGACCATTGTCGTCACATTCATAGAAAAATGGCGGATCGAAAGTGGTCAAAATGGTGGACATAATGTGACCATTGTCGTCACATTCATAGAAAAATGGCGGATCGAAAGAGGTCAAAATGGTGGACATAATGTGACCATGGGCGTCACATTCATAGAAATAGGGCGGACGGAAAGAGGTCAAAATGGTGGACATATTGTGACCATTGTCGTCACATTCATAGAAAAATGGCGGATCGAAAGAGGTCAAAATGGTGGACATAATGTGACCATGGGCGTCACATTCATAGAAATATGGCGGACGGAAAAAGGTCAAAATGGTGGACATAATGTGACCATGGGCGTCACATTTATAGAAAAATGGCGGACGGAGAGAGGTCAAAATGGTGGACATATTGTGACCATTGTCGTCATATTCATAGAAAAGTGGTGGACAGAAAGAGGTCAAAATGGTGGACATAATGTGACTATTGTCGTCACATTCATAGAAATATGGCGGACGGAAAAAGGTCAAAATGGTCGACATATTGTGACCATGGGCGTCACATTCATTAAAAAATGGCGGACGGAAAAAGGTCAAAATGGTGGACATAATGTGACCATTGTCGTCACATTTATAGAAAAGTGGCGGACAAAAAGAGGTCAAAATGGTGGACATAATGTGACCATGGGCGTCACATTCATAGAAAAATGGCGGACGGAGAGAGGTCAAAATGGTGGACATAATGTGACCATTGTCGTCACATTCATTAAAAAAGGGCGGATCGAAAGAGGTCAAAATGATGGACATAATGTGACCATTGACGTCACTTTCATTAAAAAAGGGCGGATCGAAAGAGGTCAAAATGATGGACATAATGTGACCATTGACGTCACTTTCATTAAAAAATGCCGGACGGAAAAAGGTCAAAATGGTGGACATAATGTGACCATTGTCGTCACTTTCATAGAAAAATGGCGGACGGGGAGAGGTCAAAATGGTGGACATATTGTGACCATTATCGTCACATTCATAGAAAAATGGCGGACAAAAAGAGGTCAAAATGGTGGACATATTGTGACCATTGTCGTCACATTCATTAAAAAATGGCGGACGGAAAAAGGTCAAAATGGTGGACATTATGTGACCATTGTCGTCACATTCATAGAAAAATGGCGGACGGAGAGAGGTCAAAATGGTGGACATAATGTGACCACATTCATAGAAAAATGGCGGACGGAGAGAGGTCAAAATGGTGGACATATTGTGACCATTGTCGTCATATTCATAGGAAAGTGGCGGACAGAAAGAGGTCAAAATGGTGGACATAATGTGACCATTGTCGTCACATTCATAGAAAAATGGCGGATCGAAAGATGTCAAAATGGTGGACATAATGTAACCATTGTCGTCACATTCATAGAAAAATGGCGGACGGATGGTGGACATATTGTGACCATTGTCGTCACATTCATAGAAAAATGGCGGATCGAAAGAGGTCAAAATGGTGGACATAATGTGACCATGGGCGTCACATTCATAGAAATATGGCGGACGGAAAAAGGTCAAAATGGTCGACATATTGTGACCATGGGCGTCACATTCATTAAAAAATGGCTGACGGAAAAAGGTCAAAATGGTGGACATTATGTGACCATTGTCGTCACATTCATAGAAAAGTGGCGGACAAAGAGAGGTCAAAATGGTGGACATAATGTGACCATTGTCGTCACATTCATAGAAAAATGGCGGACGAAAGTGGTCAAAAAGGTGGACATAATGTGACCATTGTCGTCACATTCATAGAAAAATGGCGGATCGAAAGAGGTCAAAATGGTGGACATAATGTGACCATGGGCGTCACATTCATAGAAATAGGGCGGACGGAAAGAGGTCAAAATGGTGGACATATTGTGACCATTGTCGTCACATTCATAGAAAAATGGCGGATCGAAAGAGGTCAAAATGGTGGACATAATGTGACCATTGTCGTCACATTCATAGAAAAATGGCGGACGGAAAGAGGTCAAAATGGTGGACATAATGTGACCATGGGCGTCACATTCATAGAAAAATGGCGGACGGAGAGAGGTCAAAATGGTGGACATATTGTGACCATTGTCGTCACATTCATAGAAAAATGGCGGATCGAAAGAGGTCAAAATGGTGGACATAATGTGACCATTGTCGTCACATTCATAGAAATATGGCGGACGGAAAGAGGTCAAAATGGTGGACATATTGTGACCATGGGCGTCACATTCATTAAAAAATGGCGGACGGAAAAAGGTCAAAATGGTGGACATAATGTGACCATTGTCGTCACATTCATAGAAAAGTGGCGGACAGAAAGAGGTCAAAATGGTGGACATAATGTGACCATTGTCGTCACATTCATAGAAAAATGGCGGACGGAAAGAGGTCAAAATGGTGGACATAATGTGACCATTGTCGTCACATTCATAGAAAAATGGCGGACGAAGAGGTCAAAATGGTGGACATAATGTGACCATTGGCGTCACATTCATAGAAAAATGGCGGACGGAAAGAGGTCAAAATGGTGGACATATTGTGACCATTGTCGTCACATTCATAGAAAAATGGCGGACGGAAAGAGGTCAAAATGGTGGACATAATGTGACCATGGGCGTCACATTCATAGAAAAATGGCGGACGGAAAGAGGTCAAAATGGTGGACATAATGTGACCATGGGCGTCACATTCATAGAAAAATGGCGGACGGAGAGAGGTCAAAATGGTGGACATAATGTGACCATTGTCGTCACATTCATAGAAAAATGGCGGACGGAGAGAGGTCAAAATGGTGGACATATTGTGACCATTGTCGTCACATTCATAGAAAAATGGCGGACGGAGAGAGGTCAAAATGGTGGACATAATGTGACCATTGTCGTCACATTCATAGAAAAATGGCGGACAGAAAGAGGTCAAAATGGTGGACATAATGTGACCATTGTCGTCACATTCATAGAAAAATGGCGGACTGAGAGAGGTCAAAATGGTGGACATAATGTGACCATTGTCGTCACATTCATAGAAAAATGGCGGACGGAGAGAGGTCAAAATGGTGGACATATTGTGACCATTGTCGTCATATTCATAGAAAAATGGCGGACGGAGAGAGGTCAAAATGGTGGACATAATGTGACCATTGTCGTCACATTCATAGAAAAATGGCGGACGGAAAGAGGTCAAAATGGTGGACATAATGTGACCATTGTCGTCACATTCATAGAAAAATGGCGGACTGAAAGAGGTCAAAATGGTGGACATAATGTGACCATTGTCGTCACATTCATAGAAAAATGGCGGACGGAGAGAGGTCAAAATGGTGGACATATTGTGACCATTGTCGTCACATTCATAGAAAAATGGCGGATCGAAAGAGGTCAAAATGGTGGACATAATGTGACCATGGGCGTCACATTCATAGAAATATGGCGGACGGAAAGAGGTCAAAATGGTGGACATATTGTGACCATGGGCGTCACATTCATTAAAAAATGGCGGACGGAAAAAGGTCAAAATGGTGGACATATTGTGACCATTGTCGTCACATTCATAGAAAAATGGCGGATCGAAAGAGGTCAAAATGGTGGACATATTGTGACCATGGGCGTCACATTCATAGAAAAATGGCGGATGGAAAGAGGTCAAAATGGTGGACATAATGTGACCATGGGCGTCACATTCATAGAAAAATGGCGGACGGACAGAGGTCAAAATGGTGGACATATTGTGACCATGGGCGTCACATTCATAGAAAAATGGCGGACGGAGAGGTCAAAATGGTGGACATATTGTGACCATTGTCGTCACATTCATAGAAAAATGGCGGATCGAAAGAGGTCAAAATGGTGGACATATTGTGACCATGGGCGTCACATTCATAGAAAAATGGCGGACGGAGAGAGGTCAAAATGGTGGACATAATGTGACCATGGGCGTCACATTCATAGAAAAGTGGCGGACAGAAAGAGGTCAAAATGGTGGACATAATGTGACCATGGGCGTCACATTCATAGAAAAATGGCGGATCGAAAGAGGTCAAAATGGTGGACATAATGTGACCATTGTCGTCACATTCATAGAAAAATGGCGGATCGAAAGAGGTCAAAATGGTGGACATAATGTGACCATGGGCGTCACATTCATAGAAAAATGGCGGACGGAGAGAGGTCAAAATGGTGGACATATTGTGACCATGGTCGTCACATTCATAGAAAAGTGGCGGACAGAAAGAGGTCAAAATGGTGGACATATTGTGACCATTGTCGTCACATTCATAGAAAAATGGCGGACGGAAAGAGGTCAAAATGGTGGACATAATGTGACCATGGGCGTCACATTCATAGAAAAATGGCGGACGGAGAGAGGTCAAAATGGTGGACATATTGTGACCATGGGCGTCACATTCATAGAAAAATGGCGGACGGAGAGAGGTCAAAATGGTGGACATATTGTGACCATTGTCGTCACATTCATAGAAAAATGGCGGATCGAAAGAGGTCAAAATGGTGGACATAATGTGACCATGGGCGTCACATTCATAGAAGCTATGGCTGGACGGAAAGAGGTCAAAATGGTGGACATGTTGTGACCATGGGCTTGTCACATTCATAGAAAAATGGCGGACGGAAAGAGGTCAAAATGGTGGACATAATGTGACCATTGTCGTCACATTCATAGAAAAATGGCGGACAAAAAGAGGTCAAAATGGTGGACATATTGTGACCATTGTCGTCACATTCATAGAAAAATGGCGGACGAAAGAGGTCAAAATGGTGGACATAATGTGACCATGGGCGTCACATTCATAGAAAAATGGCGGACGGAAAGAAGTCAAAATGGTGGACATAATGTGACCATTGTCGTCACATTCATAGAAAAATGGCGGACGGAGAGAGGTCAAAATGGTGGACATAATGTGACCATTGTCGTCACATTCATAGAAAATGGCGGACGAAAGAGGTCAAAATGGTGGACATAATGTGACCATTGTCGTCACATTCATAGAAAAATGGCGGATCGAAAGAGGTCAAAATGGTGGACATAATGTGACCATGGGCGTCACATTCATAAAAAATGGCGGACGGATGGTGGACATATTGTGACCATTGTCGTCAATTCATAGAAAGGGCGGACGAAAGAGGTCAAAATGGTGGACATAATGTGACCATGGGCGTCACATTCATAGAAAAATGGCGGATGGAAAGGTCAAAATGGTCGACATATATGTGACCATGGGCGTCACATTCATAGAAAAATGGCGGACGAAAAAGGTCAAAATGGTGGACATAATGTGACCATGGGCGTCAAATTCATAGAAAAATGGCGGACGGAAAGAGAGGTCAAAATGGTGGACATATTGTGACCATTGTCGTCATATTCATAGAAAAGTGGCGGACAGAAGAGGTCAAAATGGTGGACATAATGTGACCATTGTCGTCACATTCATAGAAAAATGGCGGACGGAAGAGGTCAAAATGGTGGACATATTGTGACCATTGTCGTCACATTCATAGAAAAATGGCGGATCGAGAAGAGGTCAAAATGGTGGAGATAATGTGACCATGGGCGTCACATTCATAGAAATATGGCGGACGGAAAAAGGTCAAAATGGTGGACATAATGTGACCATGGGCGTCACATTCATAGAAAAATGGCGGACGGAGAGAGGTCAAAATGGTGGACATATTGTGACCATTGTCGTCACATTCATTAGAAAAGGGCGGACAGAAAGAGGTCAAAATGGTGGACATAATGTGACCATTGTCGTCACATTCATAGAAAAATGGCGGATCGAAAGAGGTCAAAATGGTGGACATATTGTGACCATTGTCGTCACATTCATAGAAAAGTGGCGGATCGAAGAGGTCAAAATGGTGGACATAATGTGACCATTGTCGTCACATTCATAGAAAAATGGCGGATCGAAAGAGGTCAAAATGGTGGACATAATGTGACCATGGGCGTCACATTCATTAAAAAATGGCGGACGGAAAAAGGTCAAAATGGTGGACATAATGTGACCATGGGCGTCACATTCATTAAAAAATGGCGGACGGAAAAAGGTCAAAATGGTGGACATAATGTGACCATTGGCGTCACATTCATAGAAAAATGGCGGACGGAGAGAGGTCAAAATGGTGGACATATTGTGACCATTGTCGTCACATTCATAGAAAAATGGCGGACAGAAAGAGGTCAAAATGGTGGACATAATGTGACCATGGGCGTCACATTCATAGAAATATGGCGGACGGAAAGAGGTCAAAATGGTGGACATATTGTGACCATGGGCGTCACATTCATTAGAAAAATGGCGGATCGAAAGAGGTCAAAATGGTGGACATAATGTGACCATTGTCGTCACATTCATAGAAAAATGGCGGATCGAAAGAGGTCAAAATGGTGGACATAATGTGACCATTGTCGTCATATTCATAGAAAAGTGGCGGACAGAAAGAGGTCAAATTGGTGGACATAATGTGACCATTGTCGTCACATTCATAGAAAAATGGTGGATCGAAAGATGTCAAAATGGTGGACATAATGTGACCATTGTCGTCATATTCATAGAAAAATGGCGGACAGAAAGAGGTCAAAATGGTGGACATAATGTGACCATGGGCGTCACATTCATTAAATAATGGCGGACGGAAAAAGGTCAAAATGGTCG
>JAWNND010001115.1:0-11792 GCA_035043265.1 Drosophila testacea | reverse complement strand
TCCCAAACCAGCTAGAGGGCAACGTCTCTGAGTACGTTGCGCTGCATTATAACAAATCCTCGACTCAGCACTACAAATGGAACGGACGTCGTTTCGAAACTCAACACCGCCCACGACGTTGGAATGCACCATCAGCAGATTCACGCCAGCAGCAACTCTCCCATACTCCGCAACATATTAGCTTAGGGACTTAATCTCTAAACATTTTGTATTGTAACTTTAATTATAAGTAATATTAGCACTCGAGAATATATTCATTCGAAGTTTCCATCAAAGACAAAGCGGACGTGTTTAATTGAAATCATTTATTGTGTTGCACCCAGCGGCCAAATCCACATACATATACACATTAATACCGTGGACATCAAGTAACTATCTTCAACCTAACTTATAACTGGCGCAGCCGGACCTTCTGGCTGGATCAACAAGGAGGACCAGAGGACCAGAAGTCGAACCAACGTACCAGGATGCACCTTGGAATAAGTCTTAATATAATTTTGTTGTAAGTAAGAAAAGAATAAAAAAAAGTTGTAAGATGTCAGATCAGCGTGGTGATATGTGAATATATTGAAAAAATTAATATAATGTGCAAAATTATACAAATGAAAAAACGGAGGCGTATAGGTGCATGTGGAGTCGAGTGGAAAGGGGAACGAACGACGTTGTGGATTAAGCGCATTTAATTTTAGCAAATGATAACGTATAGCATACATTTCAAGTTTAAATCAAATGATTTCGTTATTGTGTAGACAGGAAATATGAAACCAAAAACAAATAATACCCTAATTCTCGTTATGTCCACTGCATCGCGCAAGGAGCATTATGGGATTAGAAAACTTGGTACCACTGCATCGCGCAAGGGTATCCGAGAGTCGTTATTTTGAAAATTGAATAAGTAATATCCTAATCATCAAAATGTTTGCTGTATCGCACAGAGACATAACAAAAAATTTTTCACAAAAAAACACGACTTGGTACCACTGCATCGCGCAAGGGTATCCAGAAGTCATCACCTAGTACAAGTATGGAAAGAAAAGAGCAAATATCAAAGAGAAAAAAAAATTCACACGTATACAAAACGGAATACCACTGCATTCAGAAGGGTATCCAGTGGACTCTTCAGAAGAAAATGAGTAATAAGATATGTACATATGCATACACAAGTTAAGGCCACACTTGCTAAAAGCCAGCGTCTGTGCATGCCCGGTACTAATGCACCGGAATGCACCTAAACCAACACGCGCCAGAATCAGAGAAGAGTCCAATGACCAGAACTTAGCCGCGCAGCCACATAACCATTGCCAAGGGTACTAGGTCAGCATAAAAACCGAATAAACAAATAATGTGGGAACGAAGGTCAGCGCCTAACATAAGGCTCCACCGTGGGACCAAGTACTGGACACCCGACACCTAAATATGCAACGGCAGCAGCGACAACGGCAGCGGCAGAAGCTTCTTTAATAATTACTTTTGATTGTTTAAGTCAGTTCTAGTTCGAATGTTGGCTATAATTTTTACAATCTAAAACCTTAAACGAATTAACTTATATTTTAAAATATACATTAAAACATTATGATGATCAAAAAATGAATACGTCTAAAAAGAAAACATTTAAGAAAAAAAACAAATAAGTATAAAGGAAAAAATGAGTACTTACAAAAAGAATATAATTAAGAATAAAAAACTGAGTATAAAGAAACTCAATGCCGAGATAATTGCATTATTAAATGAACTAGCTAATGAGCTAGACTTTCTTGTAAAGTAAAATATTAAACAACCATGTACATATATTTCAATATTAAAGAATAAAAGTAAAATAAACTAACTAATTAAATAATGAAAAAGATTTTCTTATAGGGCAGATAACAAACAGATATGGAATGGCAACAAATAAAAGCCAACCTACAAGAAATTAAGAAAACCTTTGATAGATCAAAAAAATGTCTCTCACAAAATAGAATTATTCTACCAGCAACCTTAAATAAACACGCAAAAATATTAGTAGACTGCTTTAATGAAGCAAGAATACTAATACATAACAACAGAGAAAAGTTAAATCAATCTCACTGGTCATTAGCATCCAAATTATTGGTAAAATTCAGGTCAAATTTGTTATCAGTCCAAAGGAGGTATAATTTAGATACACCCCTTTGATATTGGAAACTGATGATGGACCAAATCCAATAGATCAGGAAGACATAGATTCGACAGATTAAGACGAATCAGAAGTCGAAGAAAAAGATCTACAAGACTTAACTATACCTGCGGTAATAAATTTACCCGTAATAGACGAAGATAACTCTTTATCAGAATCCGACACGATCTCCAGCATTGTCGAACAAAAACCAGCAATCATGACGCTGTAGTATGCATATATAGTGAATATCTACTGTACCAAGAGTACTTAAAGTGAACACACTGTAACAGTGTTTACAGTGTTTACATCAACAAAACCCCGGTCATAAACCCAAGTGGCCGAAATATGAGTCGATCGGCGTGCTCACAGAATGTGCAAGTGTCAGCATACTGTTACACGCGCCGACCACTTGACCGAACTCAAGTGTATGCATATACCCTAGCGCTCCAGCTTAAGAAAGCATAATTACATACATATAATATACTAGGGGGTATGCCCCCTGCTCGCTTCGCTCGCCAATCCCCGGCTCGCTACGCTCGCTGCAATCTCGGGCAGAAATGTGTAGTGAATATAGGGTACACTTCCCACAGCTATACCCAGACCTTATGTCATTTCTAATAAGAAAGCGGTAAAGGGTTATTCAATTTTTCCCTGCAATCGGACTTAAAATAATATTACTGTGTATAAGCAGGGGGCAAGCCTCGCTTCGCTCGCCAACCCCCGGCTCGCTACGCTCGCTGAAATCTCGGGGAGAAATGTGGAGTGAAAACAGGGAACACTTCTCACAGCTATAGCCGGACCTTATGTCATTTGTAATTAGAAAGCGGGTGTAGCATGCGTACATATGTATATAAATACATATATAAAAGGCTGCAACACTTTGTTGTTATGCCAACATAATATACATAAAGCGGCGACTTTGTCGCAGCGCGGCAAACGCTAAGTGCCCTATGCACATTTCAAGTGCAGACGAAATAAGATCGCAAGTTCATAACAGCGGCCGCCCAAATATCCAAGTCAGCGTTCTCACGCTTGACCATCTAATTATATATATATGTGCATGCATATCTCTCTCTGCCTGCCAGCAACGTTCCCGTTGATTTACATAAGCCTTTATGTATAAGACATGTAAAACGGCTGCGCTGACTGCTTGACAGCGCGCAGCTAAAAACTAAGAGTACATTCAAATAAAGATACATGCGAATGCAAGTCGAAATCAAAACGAACGGAGTTTTAAAATTTATGGAACCAACATAACACGGGAAATGTAAATTCAATTATTCCCTGCAAATAATTAAAATAATATTACTTTGTATAAGCAGGGGGCAAGCCCTCTAATAATCGCTACGCTAGCCAATCCCCGGCTCGCTACGATCGCTGAAATCTAGGGAAAAAATGTGGAGTGAAAATAGGGAATACTTCTCACAGCTATAGCCGGACCTTATGTCATTTTTAATAAGAAAGCGAAAAGTGTAAATTCAATTTTTCCCCGTAAATGGACTTAAAATAATAGTAATAGTACTTTATATAATACTAGGGGGTTTGCCCCCTGCTCGCTTCGCTCGCCAACCCCCGACTCGCTACGCTCGCTGAAATCTCGGGGAGAAATGTGGAGTGAAAACAGGGAACATTTCTCACAGCTATAGCCAGACCTTATGTCATTTCTAATTAGATGGCGGGAATTGTAAATTCAATTTTTCCCTGTAGTTGGACTTAAGATAATATTAATAAGTAGATTTAAAGTTTTCGCTGCAAGTGGATTATTGCAGCAAGAGCGAGTAACAGTGCCATATACTGAAAATTGATTTTGAAAGGTCGTTTACTACATGGCGACCTGCCAATAACCCGTCGCTGCCAATAACCCACACCTAGATTAGGGATAGATTGTTTAAGTCGAAGTCAGTCACAATCTTGGATTTTAATAAAACAGTGCAACTTTAATATTCTCCAAGAGTTTTTATTAACTGGCGCCCGAGCAGGGACCAGCGTAGTATTCGAAAGATTAAGTTCGCGAAAAGTATAAAGTAAATTATACTGGCTACGTTGGCCCACTATAAGTTCACGATATCGAAGTGACTCTTTCAATTAATTTTGGAAATCGAAGTGAACTAGGTCGGTAAATTAATTTTTATCGGCTCATCGGCAGTCTACACGTTTTGCAAGGCTAGACCCCAGAACAACCTCAGCTAAGAGTGTGTCGCAGGATTCTAAGTAGACAGCGAACAGGAGACATCCGGACCATCGTGAGGAGTAGCTGCATCAACCATGTAACTTAAGTATTAGTGTTAAGACTTACCTAAAGAAACAAACAGAAAGAAAAAATTTTAAGACATTTACCAAATCAAAACAACAAAGAAATTAAAATGAGTGCATAAATTAAATTAAGTGGAAAATTTTTACAATTTATTAAACCAAGAAATAAATATTAATTGCAAGAAAAAATATTAAGTGAAAAATTTTACAACATACTAAACAAAGAAATTAATTAAGTGTATTAAATAAGTAATTAAGTGAAACTAGGAGAGATAAACTAAACCATTAAATAAAATAACGTAAAATTATAACTAATAAATCCACTGCAATCGCAGTATAAATTATGCCAACTTTGCGATTCCCTCGGACCCTCCAAAGTAAAGGGAAACACCAGCCACTGGTTTTCACAAACTAAAAACATTTAATCATAAAAAGAAATTTAATTCAAATATAATATCAATTCAATATGCTGCATACAATTTTATTTAAAATATCTTTAGATTCCCCACAAATAATTTAAGTGACCTCGCACAAAACACATGAACACAAATTTCATACCATACAACACAAATAAACTGCGAAAAAGCAAATCTTATTATATTATTAATCTATTAACACGATTCCGCTTATATTTCAATCAAACCTACTATACTTGACCCACTTTGTAAATTACGTTAATGGCAAACCAAAACAATTTAATTAGACCGCCTATATTAGAACAGTTAGAACAGGAAGAACAGTTAGAACCGGTAGAACAGTTAGCACAGGAAGGACAGATAATTCAACCTGATAATCAAATAGACCAGTTACAACAACAGTTACAGTTACAGCAACAGATACAGCAACAGTTGCAGCAACAGATAATTCAACCTAATAAACAAAGAGACCTGTCACAACAACATAGGAATTTACAAAGACACCAAGAATTTCAACAAAACAGAGACATGGACGGAGCGAGAAGAGTTGAAATAGAAACCATTATAGGCGAAGTATTAACCCAACAATTACCAATATTGTTAAAATCACTAAATAACAATACAACAGACTTTGATAACGCACCCAACGAAGGCATCAATATCGAACACAGAACGAACTTTACAGACCTAGATCGAGTACCCGATGTAGTGAAAGGAATATGAGAATTCAATGGAAATCCAGCAGAACTCAGCTCTTGGAAAAAAGGCATAGACAGGATTATAGAAGTTTACAATAACTTAAAAGGAACTTCAAAATATTTTGGCATCTTGCATACCATACGGGCAAAAATAACAGGAGATGCTGACACTGCGCTTGAATCGTATAATGTGCCGTTAAATTTTGAAGCTTTTTCAAGCTGTCCTACTTTACATTATGCGGACAAACGAGACTTGGGTACTCTAGAATATCAAATGACCACAATAGTACAGGGAAATCAACAATCAGTTGAAGAATTTTTCCAAGTCGTTTACAAACACTTATTTCTCATTCTAAAATAAATAAACTGCATGGGATTGGGTCAAGAGGCAGAAACCGTTATGAAAAATGCTTATCGTGATAAGGCCTTAGATACTTTCGTGCGAGGACTTCGTGGAGATTAGGAATCAAGGAACCAATAGACCTCCCTAGTGCATTACATCTGTATCTGAAGTTAGAAAACCAAAGTTTCCGATCGATTCACGCCAATGGCAGAGGTCCACCCCCCAATTTCCGAATGAACCAAAAACCAATGTTGACACATCGACAACTGCAAAGTCCGGTTAACCAATGCTACCGTAATCCGTCTCCCATTCCACATAGGCAGGCTCCATTGCAAAATCCATTTAATACACAACGACAATTTGATACACCTTTTGGACAGCAACAACCCTTTCCAATAACTTAACAGGTTTCTCCGGGATTTATAAACCAAACAAGACAAAATACCCCTCAACAATTGCCACTATATCAACCAGCTCCTTTTAGGCCTACAGCACAGAAAGCTCAACCACGACCAGTACCAATGGACGTAGATAGATCCATACAGACCAGGCAAGTCAACTATATCAATAGACCACAATTTGAAGTTGGAAAAAGACCACCAATTCCAATTAATGACCCAGCAAAAAGACAACGAAATTTTAATATTTAAGCAGGAGCTAATGAAGAAAGTACAGACACGAAGTTACATCACACAGGCACAGGATACGAACAACTCATGTCAGATTGCGAAACACAAAACGACTTTGATGAAACCTTAGCAGAATATACTGAACAAATAGACGAAATCGACGACAGTGAGCAATACGACTACACGTACATCAATTTTTAGAATAAGCGACTCCTCGCGCTTCCTTATTTCGAGTGCAAGGTGAGGTGAACAAATATCAAATATCGTACTAAATGAAAATCCGTTTACTGCAGTCTCCGATCCCAATGAAAAATTGACCTATACCACTAACGTAAAAGCAGAAATTCGTACAAACACAGAGACACCATTTTACAATATCCAAAATTTTATCAATATCCAATGTCCTTAAAGGAAGAAGTCAGTAAACAGATAAATTAACTTTTAGATAGTGGAATAATACGTCCGTCCCGCTTTCCATATAATTCACCAGTGTGGATTGTACCAAAGAAATTGGACGCTTCAAATGTAAAAAAATATAGAATGCTAATAGATTATAGAAAACTTAATAGCGTGACAATAGCAGATAGATACCCACTACCTGACATTAATGGAGTATTAGCACAGTTACGAAGTAAGAAGCTCTTTTCCGTTTTAGATCAAAAAGTGGATTTCACCAAATCCTTCTGAATGAAAAAGATATAGAAAAAACAGCCTTTTCAGTAAATAATGGAAAATATGAATTTACACGACTTCCTTTTGGATTGAAAAACGCCCCCTCCATATTTCAGAGAGCACTTGACGATATACTTAGAGAACACATTGGGAAAATTTGTTTTATTTATATAAATGACATTATTGTTTTTAGTAAAGACGAAGAAACGCATAAAAAAATGTAGAACAGATCTTTGAAACTTTGAATAAAGCAAATATTAAATGCCAGTTGGATAAATGCGAGTTCTTTAAAAATAAAGTAGAGTTTTTGGGTTTTGTGATCTCAGACAAGGGTATAGAAACGTATCCAGACAAAGTTGAAGCCATTGCTAACTACCCTACCCCAAAAACATTGAAGGAATTAAGATCGATTCTCGGATTCTCGGGATACTACAGAAGGTTCATAAGCGATTACGCCAAATTAGCTAAACCTCTTACGACTTTACTGAGAGGAGAAGACGGACGCGTGTCCAAAGAGGCTTCAGCTAGAAAACCAATCCAATTAAATAACGACGCCTTAGAAGCATTTCACAAATTAAAATATAGCGTAATTTCCGATGAAGTAATATTGCACTACCCTGATTATAATAAGGAATTCGTCCTTACAACAGACGCTTCAGATTTTGCTATTGGAGCAGTACTTTCACAAATCGATAGACCGATATCATTCATCTCTAGAACCCTTTCACAAACAGAAGAAGGATATGAAACAGCAAAAAAAGAAATGTTGGCCATAACATGGGCAGTAAATTCATTGCGTAGTTATTTGTATGGGGGCTCGAAGGTGAAGATTTACACAGATCATGAACCACTGACACATGATTGCAATTGGAATGGTGGAATAGCAATCAGAAGATGGAAAGCAAATTAAGACGAGTACAATAAGGAACTACTTTACAAACCAGGAAAGGAAAACATAGTAGCTGGTGCATTGTCCCGAATACCTAAAAAAATCGAAATTAATTCAGTAACAGCAACCCAACATAGTGCCAGTAGCTCAGGCCATGATCTTATTCCCAGTATTGAAGTACCGATAATCGCATTCAAAAATCAAATATTCATTAACAAAGAACAACCCACAGACTACAAATTCGTCATACCATTTCCCACATTCCATCGACATATAATATCACAATTAAATTTTACCGATGACGACTTACTGAAATTACTAAAAAAAAATTTTAGGCCCAGCAATTGTAAATCTATGTATAGATCTATGCGACAGAAGACATTATGGGACAGATTCAAAGGTTATACCCAGAGAATTTTAGGTCTATTAAAGTTTGGCTTACGCAGCGAAAGGTCGAAGATTTGACAAACGAAACAGAACAAGAAGAGAAAATCCTACAAACACACAATAGAGCTCACCGAAACGCAGAAGAAAACAAAATTCAACTCTCAGAAAATTATTACTTCCCCAAAATGAAACAAAAAATATCAACACTGGTAAAGCAATGTAGAGTCTGTAAAGAAGAAACAGACATCCCACAAATCCAGAAATTCATAAAACACCAATTGCAGAATATCCAGGGCACACAATACACATTGACATATTCTTGACAGAAAAGAAACTAGTTTTGACAGCAATAGACAAATTCTCTAAATTAGCACAGACAAAAATCATACAATTAAAATCAATAGAAGATATCAAAAGACCCCTACATGACATTTTATTCTATTTCGGCGTACCCAAATGCGTAGTTATGGATAACGAAAAATCTTTCAATTCAGCCACCATTCTCTTCATGCTAGAAGATCAACTAGGAATAGAAATCTTTAGGGCTCCACCATATAAAAGTTCCGTGAATGGTCAGGTAGAAAGATTTCACTCCACACTCTCCGAAAATGTTTAAAAACAAAACTAATTCAAAAGACATTTGAAGAATTATTGGATAGGGCAGTTTATGACTACAATTTTTCAGTACACTCCGTGACCAAAAAACGACCATTAGAAGTTTTCTTTGGTAGAAACGTCACCACAGACCCCGAACAATACGAAAGAATACTTAAATACAATACAATACTTAAAGAAAAACAAAAAACGGACTTAGAAACTCACAATAAATCAATAAAGAAACCAAATACAAATCTACACTCCAGGGCAAAAAATATTCGTTAAACGAAACACTAGACTAGGTTCAAAACTATCTCAAGATTTAAAAAAGAAATTGTCAAAGAAGACAAAAACACCACTATCCTAACTGAAGCCGGGAGAATTGTCCATATGAGTAATATTAAAAGTAAATAGGTTACCACAGAACTAATATCCGAAAAACACTTTAGGGAATAAATACTTATCCGTGTCAGTCCGAAAAAAAAATAATAATAATAATAATACTTATAATAATACATTTTGTATTAACACTACAAGATGTTGTCCGACTGCGTGTTTCAATCCGATCGTGAAAGGATCGGACCATACACGCACTATAACTTGGTTGTTAGCTTACCATATTTTTAAAAATTTCAGGATCCCTTACTTTTATTATTTCCATCCTTGGTGTGGGTAACGGTGGATATAATAAACTATAGAGAAGCGCCAATCAATTCAAATCTACAACGGAACAGGGAAGATCAAGATTTCCACAGCAAAAATTATACACATTAGACTTAGACAGATAGGGAAAGCACTTGACCAATTAAAACACCATACAGACAATGAACTCAGGACAAGACACTTACACAGTACAATAAAACACGAAATAGACCAGACCATTTTGACCAACATACGATAACATCGAATTTTAAAACAAGACAAGCTAGATCCATTAATTGGCTTGGGCCAGCTTGGAAATATGTTGCTGGAAGCCCTGATCATGACGACCTCATATCTATAGAAACACATTTAAATAATATAATAAGTAATAACAATGAGCAAGTTATTATTTACAAGCAATTCGAGGACAGACTTAATAACCTGACTAAGATATCAAATATGCTAACAAACACTATAAGAAAAGAAAGCCATTTTAGCGACACAATTGCAATAAGTTATCAAAACCAAGTCCGATTAATGAAAGAAGAAATTATTAACATTAAATTTGCCATTCAATGGGCAAGACTTAACATAATAAACACCTTTTGCTTAACGAAAACGAATTAATTGAAGTCAATAAGATAATAAAAAAGGAAAATGCTTGACTTATCGGTTGAAGAAATGTTAGAATTTTCAGATGTATCAATTTTCCACAACAAAACTACACTTGTTTATATCATACAAAAATACCCATAGTAGATAAAATAGACTACCAAAATATAATAATCAGACCCATTGTCAAAAATAACACAATCATTCATCTCAATGTAAACGAAATCTTCTTATCTCAAGATAATTATTTTGGACTTATAAGTAATTGTAAATCTTTTAATAACATTAAATTATGCAATAAAAAACAGATTGTAAGCTTAAATAATACTAGTTGTATTCCTAACTTAATTCAGGGAAAGGATGCGCTGTGTGAATTTAGTAACGCGGATCACATACCAGAGCTGGAAGCGATCGACGAGGCATTATCATATTGAAAAGATTTCAACGGAAAATATGGATCAATAATTAATGGGTTCTATTTTGGTCCAATTCTGGAATGACACAATAGCCATTAATTGAAAGGAGTTCGACAATGGCGAGCTATTCTCAAGCCCGGAGTTCCCATCATCTAAATAACCCCAATAGAGAAGCAAAGGTTGAAAATCTTGTCCCTGGAGGCCCTGCAAGCTCTTCATATTAAAAACACCAATAAGCTTGAACATTTACAAACACATACTACAATGAATCGCATCGCTCTTTTCGGCCTATTTTTTACTGCGGCCATGGGTGCCATAATTGTTAAACTGTTCCTTCACCAAAAGCGGAAAATCATTATTCAGCCATACCCAATCACACCAATAAAAGCAAAGACAAACACGACACCAATAGAACAACCATCAAGATGACCAACTTCAAGCCAAAAATCTAACCAGAATTCAACAACACTCCATTCTTTTAATAAAACAAAAAGCCTACTTGTGAAAGCAGGAGTTTGAGGGGAAGAGTTAACTACAATATAGTTGCACAACTCCTCTCAGTGGCCGCCTTACAAATTGTTAACGCAAACATTCAGACTTTGTGCACTGTGTCGTAACTCCAACTATAAGCATCCGCCAACAACCAAGAATGCTGATACTGCGTACGCAGCACTTCACTTCGTGGAACCCAAAAGCTCAGCTACCGATCGCTCTGCCGCCAACGACGTCGCTGCAGCCTACGCTAACGTCGCTGCCGGCAACCCACAGCTAGATTAGGGATAGATTGTTTAAGTCGAAGTCAGTCACAATCTTGGATTTGAATAAAACAGTGCAACTTTAATATTCTCCAAGTGTTTTTTATTAACTTGTATGCTTTACATATGTACTTTTATATATTACTAGGGGGTTGGCCCCTGCTCGCTTCGCTCGCCAACCCCCGGCTCGCTACGCTCGCTGAAATCTCGGGGAAAAATGTGAAGTGAAAATAGAAAACATTTCTCACAGCTATAGCCAGACCTTATGTCATTTCTAATTGGATAGCGGATATTGTAAATTCAATTTTTCCCTGTAGTTGGACTTAAGATAATAGTAATAAGTTGT
>JAWNND010001108.1:0-11886 GCA_035043265.1 Drosophila testacea | reverse complement strand
TATTAACTAAGACGAAATGCGGAGTTCATTCTTAGAATCAGTCCCCCAATTTATGGTTAAAAGCCATTGGTATTCAAACCAATGGGTTTACCATTAAGTCAGCTATAGTAGTGTTGTCACCACCATCACCTCCACTCACCAAATTGACACAAGGAAGCTAGTAGGATTATGGCACTAATGCCTGTCATTATTGACTCCTTTCCTACTTCTTCTTCACTTACATTAATTGAGTATCAACTATGTGTACTATTTTATTGCTTGACTCTGTTGGAATTATTGGCCCAACATTTGTTGATTTGTTGCCCCCTTAGCCTGCTTTGGAATTGTTTGAGTTCTAAACACTATTGCTATTTCTTCCTATCTGAAATAAATATGGTAAATAAATAATTATAAATAAATAAATAAACAAATAAATAATCAAACAAATAAACAAAAATAAACAAATAACTAAATAAGTAAATAAATTAACTATACGCTGCATGTGTTACAATATCGCAAACACTTCCTCTACTCTTTCACTACCTCACAAAGTTCTCACGTTAAATTCTTTAATGGGTCTCTATTTGCTGTCTGAGAATAAAACTACAATACCTAAATAATAAAATATTAACCTTATCAAAATTGTTAAATTGCTCACATCTTATAATTAAAAAGCAGCAAGAAAATATACAGATCCTCCCTTGTAATATGCTTCAAATTAATTTAGAACTCAGTTTTTAAGACTTTGTATTCATGCTCTATGGCAGTCAGAAGCCCCACTCTGATCGGGGGATCATTATCCTTTGTGATAAAGGTATTCTTATTTATTGTTGTCCCAAATAATAACACCAATATTTACTTACTCTTTGTACTATCTGTAACCCTTAACTTCAGATTGTATTGGTAATAGAACATCTCTTCCATTGACTAGCCTAACTAAGTTTATTACCCGAAATCAGAATAGTTTTCCTGTTTTTCCCTTTGCTAGTTACCATTTCTTACGCTCTGTCTAGGTACTTAGAGAAAACTTTTGGTTTCTTTAAGATTTTGCACTTTCCTCCTAGCATTTTATTCGTTCGTTATATTTAATTTAAAACTTTTCATTATATCAAACACATTGATTACGTTCTGATATGTTCTTGGAATTTAGCTTCAGAGACTTTGTATTCACGCTCTATGGTGGCCAGAAGCTCCACTTTGACCGGGGGTTTGTTGTCCTTTGTGAGAGAGTTATTCTTATTTATTGTTGTGCCAAATAATGACACCACCATTTCCTACGCTCTGCGTAGGCACTTAGAGAAGACTTTTGGTATCTTTAAGATTTTGCACTTTCTTCTTAGCACTCTCGATTCGTTCGATATATCTAATTTGAGGCTTGTCATTAAATCAAACACTTCGACTACGTTTCAATATTTTCTCCAGATCCAATATTTACTTACTCTTCGTACCATCTGTAACCCCTAATTTCAGATTGTATTGGTAATAGAACATCTCTTTCAGCAACGTCATTCGGTGTATTTAGTGATAACCATTGACTAGCCCAACTAAGTTTAATACCCGTAATCAGATCAGAATACTTTTCCTGTTTTTTCCTTTGACCAGTGACCGTTTCTTATGCTCTACGTAGTTACTTAGAGAAAACTTTTGGTTTCTTTAAGATTTTGCACTTTCCTCCTAGCACTTTGATTCGTTCGTTATATCTAATTTGAAGCTTTTCATTATATCAAACACGTTGATTACGTTTTGAAATATTCTTGGAATTTAGCTTCAGTGACCTTGTATTCACGCTCTATGGTGGCCAGAAGCTCCACTTTGACCGGGGATTTATTTTCCTTTGTGAGAAAGTTATTCTTATTTATTGTTGTGCCAAATAATAACACCATTTCCTACACTCTGCGTAGATACTTAGAGGAAACTTTTTGGTATCTTTAAGATTTTGCACTTTCTTCTTAGCACTTTCGATTCGTTCGATATATCTAATTTGAGGCTTGTCATTAAATCAAACACTTCGACTACTTTTCAATATTTTCTCCAGATCCAATATTTACTTACTCTTTGTACCATCTGTAACCCTTAATTTCAGATTGTATTGGTAATAGAACATCTCTTTCAGTAACGTCAATCGGTGTATTTAGTGATAACCATTGACTAGCTCATCTAAGTTTAATACCCGTAATCAGATCAGAATACTTTTCCTGTTTTTTCCTTTGACCAGTGACCACTTCTTATGCTCTACGTAGTTACTTAGAGAAAACTTTTGGTTTCTTTAAGATTTTGCACTTTCCTCCCAGCACTTTGATTCGTTCGTTATATCTAATTTGAAGCTTTTCATTATATCAAACACGTTGATTACGTTTTGAAATGTTCTTGGAATTTAGCTTCAGTGACCTTGTATTCACGCTCTATGGTGGCCAGAAGCTCCACTTTGACCGGGGGTTTATTATCCTTTGTAAGAAAGTTATTCTTATTTATTGTTGTGCCAAATAATAATGCCAATATTTAATCACTCTTTGTACTATTGTAGCCCTTAATTTCTGATTGTATTGGCAATATAACATCTCTTCCAGTAACGTTTTTCGGGGAATGTAGTGATAGCCATTATTTAGCCCAACTAAGATTTTCACCCGTAATCAAATCAGAATAGTTTTCCTGTTTTTCCCTTGGCCAGAGACCATCTCCTACGCTATGCGTAGGTACTTAGAGAAAACTTTTTGGAATCTTTAAGATTTTGCACTTTCTTCTTAGCACTTTCGATTCGTTCGATATATCTAATTTGAGGCTTGTCATTAAATCAAACACTTCGATTACGTTTCAATATTTTCTTCAGATCCTGGTGATATTTAAAACCACGTTCCATATTGGCAAAGGTAACTCGATTACAGGTTCAATTGATTACGAGCTATTTCTGCCTCTTTACGCTCCGAATTACGACTATAGTGAAACGGCAGTTTCTTTGCTATATCAGTGCCATTAAACTTTTGCGAGAAGCACTCAATTTTTGCCCGTCGCTTAGAAAGTGATTTTACAGGGGAATTTACCGTTTCCCCTGCTTTGTCCAGTCTGGATTTTTCTTTTGTTTTGGTGGCACATCCATGGAAGGAATTTCTTTGCCATTGGAATTACTCAGCGGGGTCACGTTCCTTTGCTTCCGCTTGAGTTCATTAAATTTGTTTATCGAGGGATTCACCTCTGACATTTTTGTTAGCTTTTTTTTTCTCGGCTGACACACCGCGTAATTTACCACGGTGTGCAGGTAAATGTGGCGCTTCAACGAGAGTAGGTCCCTGGACGTTTGAACTTGTTGATGGTTTGATATTATCATCAAAAAGTTTAGATCGTTCCGAAACATCAACTGACTTTAGACGTGCGCTGCGACGCAGTTGAACTTTGTTAGACGTGGTTTTGACAGCTGAAAGAAGTGTTGCATTTAATTATGTATTTGAATGCTAAACTGAATACTTTACCTAGGCTATTGGCAAGATTGGAAATAGGTGCTTCTTCTTCGCGGCCGCTACTTTCTGTCACTCGATTATCTTGGTCGCCAGAATTAGCAACAGAAGGCTTCTCATTAAGGTCATGGTGGATTTGAGACACATCAACTGATTTTAGACGCACGCTGCACCGACGCAGTTTAGCTTTGTTAGGTGTGAATTTGTCAGCTGAAAGAAGTCTTGCATTTAGTTATATAATTAATGCTAAACTAAAACCTTTACCCGGGTTTTTAGCAGGATTGTAAATAGGTGCTTCTTCCTCGCTGCTAATACTCTATGTTACACAAACACATCTTGAATGTTTGCAAACCTACTCTATGATAATTAACTTTTGGAAAACAATCAATTAAGGTATCCTGTAAGAGGAACTCATGTGTCGCTATTTGCAGACACCTTATTTACTTAATTTCCCACACAATCCCCACACTTAATCTTCCCCCGTTCTCTTCTTAATTCTGTCTTATCAATAATACCCAATGCATATACATATCTGCAAAACTGCGTTAATCTAAAAACCTATTTGGCTTTTACCAATTCCTCTGAAACTTGTTAAGCGTTGTTATCTCTTAACAATTTCTACTTTTTTGTTATCTAATCTTATTATGATAATCTCAACTCAAAATAATTTAAAATAATTCAATGTAACTAACTTACAGCTTACAGTTTAAATTAATGTAACTTGATTTATAATTTGCCTATTAAACTTACTATCTTTACCTGTTTAAATAAGCTTTAACAACTATAACAAAGGAAATAAATCTACAACTCAATAATGATAATAGCCAAGACTGTTTCAATAGTGATATTAAAATTAATATTAATAAGAATTGTGATAAATAATTGTATTAATAAAATTTATTAAATTTATATTATTTATAAAATTTTTAGAATAATAAATTAATAATAATAGAAAAATTTACAAAACCTGTAATAGTAATAACGATTATAAGTATAATAAAAATTAAATAAAAGAATTAAAACAATTAAAGTAATAAAACAAGAATTAAAATAGTCTATAAGATTACTGGCCTCATGCTGAGAACTGACTGGAGCGCCGTTACACCACGTATATATCTAACCAACATATCAGTGACATCCCTGGACGCCCTCTCTTTTGATCTCAGATACAGCACTCTGTATTTCAGCCGTATTGTAAAGGCTCCTTTCAAGCTCTTTTCCAGAGCTCTGGCTTTCTCTCTTTTCTTACCAATATTACTCATATTTTTCAGCTCCAATCGTTTCGTTATTGAATCTATATCATTTAAGTTTGATTATTTAACTCAAATAGCCAAACCACAGTAAGTAACTTCAACTTCAACCTTAACTGTAATACCCTATTAACATAAGCCCTCCTTAACATATCTTCCAACCCTTTAGCATCTGTTAAAATTAAATACATTCTAATCTATTCCCCTACTCTATAATTTTCACTACGAACTAATAACTTTTATTAAAGCAATCTTCTAACTCTTGTTAAGATCTAATATCCTTTTAACTTTTTTAACTTTAACAAAAGTAAAACTTCCAACAATACCTTCAACTCTCTTACTTCTGTTTTGCACTAATATTCCCAAACTCTAATACAAGCAACCCTTCAATATGACCTTCAACTCTCTCGTTTCCGTTATAAACTAATACCCTTTCAGCATTAAAAAAAAAGCTTATCTCCAATATAACCCTCAATTCTCTAGTTTCCGTTAAGAATTACTGTCCTCTTTGCTTTTAAACAAGCGATTCTTCATTTAACCGCCTTCCTTATGTCTTCCGTTAAGAATAATGTCCATCTAGCTTTTAAAACAAGCGAATATCCATATTACCATCATTTGCCTAGCTTCCGTTAAGAACTACTGTCCTCTTAGCTTTTAAACAAGCGATTCTTCATATAACCGCCTTCCTTATGTCTTCCGTTAAGAATAATGTCCATTTAGCTTTTAAAACAAGCAATTCTTCATTTAACCGCCTTCCTTATGTCTTCCGTTAAGAATAATGTCCATTTAGCTTTTAAAAACAAGCGAATATCCATATTACCATCAATTGCCTAGCTTCCGTTAAGAATAATGTCCATTTAGCTTTTAAAACAAGCGAATATCCATATTACTGTCAATTGCCTAGCTTCCGTTAAGAATTACTGTCCTCTTGGCTTCTAAAACAAGCGATTCTTCATTTAACCGCCTTCCTTATGTCTTCCGTTAAGAATAATGTCCATTTAGCTTTTAAAAACAAGCGAATATCCATATTACCGTCAATTGCCTAGCTTCCGTTAAGAATTACTGTCCTCTTGGCTTCTAAAACAAGCGATTCTTCATTTAACCGCCTTCCTTATGTCTTCCGTTAAGAATAATGTCCATTTAGCTTTTAAACAAGCGATTCTTCATATAACCGCCTTCCTTATGTCTTCCGTTAAGAATAATGTCCATTTAGCTTTTAAAACAAGCGATTCTTCATTTAACCGCCTTCCTTATGTCTTCCGTTAAGAATAATGTCCATTTAGCTTTTAAAACAAGCGAATATCCATATTACCGTCAATTGCCTAGCTTCCGTTAAGAATTACTGTCCTCTTGGCTTCTAAAACAAGCGATTCTTCATATAACCGCCTTCCTTATGTCTTCCGTTAAGAATAATGTCCATTTAGCTTTTAAAAACAAGCGATTCTTCATTTAACCGCCTTCCTTATGTCTTCCGTTAAGAATAATGTCCATTTAGCTTTTAAAACAAGCGAATATCCATATTACCGTCAATTGCCTAGCTTCCGTTAAGAATTACTGTCCTCTTGGCTTCTAAAACAAGCGATTCTTCACATAACCGCCTTCCTTATGTCTTCCGTTAAGAATAATGTCCATTTAGCTTTTAAAAAACAAGCGATTCTTCATTTAACCGCCTTCCTTATGTCTTCCGTTAAGAATTATGTCCATTTAGCTTTTAAAAACAAGCGAATATCCATATTACCGTCAATTGCCTAGCTTCCGTTAAGAATTACTGTCCTCTTGGCTTCTAAAACAAGCGATTCTTCATTTAACCGCCTTCCTTATGTCTTCCGTTAAGAATAATGTCCATTTAGCTTTTAAACAAGCGATTCTTCATATAACCGCCTTCCTTATGTCTTCCGTTAAGAATAATGTCCATTTAGCTTTTAAAAACAAGCGATTCTTCATTTAACCGCCTTCCTTATGTCTTCCGTTAAGAATAATGTCCATTTAGCTTTTAAAACAAGCGAATATCCATATTACCGTCAATTGCCTAGCTTCCGTTAAGAATTACTGTCCTCTTGGCTTCTAAAACAAGCGATTCTTCATATAACCGCCTTCCTTATGTCTTCCGTTAAGAATAATGTCCATTTAGCTTTTAAAAACAAGCGATTCTTCATTTAACCGCCTTCCTTATGTCTTCCGTTAAGAATAATGTCCATTTAGCTTTTAAAACAAGCGAATATCCATATTACCGTCAATTGCCTAGCTTCCGTTAAGAATTACTGTCCTCTTGGCTTCTAAAACAAGCGATTCTTCACATAACCGCCTTCCTTATGTCTTCCGTTAAGAATAATGTCCATTTAGCTTTTAAAAAAACAAGCGATTCTTCATTTAACCGCCTTCCTTATGTCTTCCGTTAAGAATTATGTCCATTTAGCTTTTAAAACAAGCGAATATCCATATTACCGTCAATTGCCTAGCTTCCGTTAAGAATTACTGTCCTCTTGGCTTCTAAAACAAGCGATTCTTCATTTAACCGCCTTCCTTATGTCTTCCGTTAAGAATAATGTCCATTTAGCTTTTAAACAAGCGATTCTTCATATAACCGCCTTCCTTATGTCTTCCGTTAAGAATAATGTCCATTTAGCTTTTAAAAACATGCGATTCTTCATTTAACCGCCTTCCTTATGTCTTCCGTTAAGAATAATGTCCATTTAGCTTTTAAAACAAGCGAATATCCATATTACCGTCAATTGCCTAGCTTCCGTTAAGAATTACTGTCCTCTTGGCTTCTAAAACAAGCGATTCTTCATATAACCGCCTTCCTTATGTCTTCCGTTAAGAATAATGTCCATTTAGCTTTTAAAAACAAGCGATTCTTCATTTAACCGCCTTCCTTATGTCTTCCGTTAAGAATAATGTCCATTTAGCTTTTAAAACAAGCGAATATCCATATTACCGTCAATTGCCTAGCTTCCGTTAAGAATTACTGTCCTCTTGGCTTCTAAAACAAGCGATTCTTCACATAACCGCCTTCCTTATGTCTTCCGTTAAGAATAATGTCCATTTAGCTTTTAAAAAAACAAGCGATTCTTCATTTAACCGCCTTCCTTATGTCTTCCGTTAAGAATTATGTCCATTTAGCTTTTAAAACAAGCGAATATCCATATTACCGTCAATTGCCTAGCTTCCGTTAAGAATTACTGTCCTCTTGGCTTCTAAAACAAGCGATTCTTCATTTAACCGCCTTCCTTATGTCTTCCGTTAAGAATAATGTCCATTTAGCTTTTAAACAAGCGATTCTTCATATAACCGCCTTCCTTATGTCTTCCGTTAAGAATAATGTCCATTTAGCTTTTAAAAACAAGCGATTCTTCATTTAACCGCCTTCCTTATGTCTTCCGTTAAGAATAATGTCCATTTAGCTTTTAAAACAAGCGAATATCCATATTACCGTCAATTGCCTAGCTTCCGTTAAGAATTACTGTCCTCTTGGCTTCTAAAACAAGCGATTCTTCACATAACCGCCTTCCTTATGTCTTCCGTTAAGAATAATGTCCATTTAGCTTTTAAAAAACAAGCGATTCTTCATTTAACCGCCTTCCTTATGTCTTCCGTTAAGAATTATGTCCATTTAGCTTTTAAAACAAGCGAATATCCATACTACCCCCAATTGCCTAGCTTCCGTTAAGATTTACTGTCCTCTTGGCTTCTAAAACAAGCGATTCTTCACATAACCGCCTTCATTATGTCTTCCGTTAAGAATAATGTCCATTTAGCTTTTAAAAACAAGCGATTCTTCATTTAACCGCCTTCCTTATGTCTTCCGTTAAGAATTATGTCCATTTAGCTTTTAAAACAAGCGAATATCCATATTACCGTCAATTGCCTAGCTTCCGTTAAGAATTACTGTCCTCTTGGCTTCTAAAACAAGCGATTCTTCATATAACCGCCTTCCTTATGTCTTCCGTTAAGAATAATGTCCATTTAGCTTTTAAAAAACAAGCGATTCTTCATTTAACCGCCTTCCTTATGTCTTCCGTTAAGAATAATGTCCATTTAGCTTTTAAAAACAAGCGAATATCCATATTACCGTCAATTGCCTAGCTTCCGTTAAGAATTACTGTCCTCTTGGCTTCTAAAACAAGCGATTCTTCATTTAACCGCCTTCCTTATGTCTTCCGTTAAGAATAATGTCCATTTAGCTTTTAAACAAGCGATTCTTCATATAACCGCCTTCCTTATGTCTTCCGTTAAGAATAATGTCCATTTAGCTTTTAAAAACAAGCGATTCTTCATTTAACCGCCTTCCTTATGTCTTCCGTTAAGAATAATGTCCATTTAGCTTTTAAAACAAGCGAATATCCATATAACCGTCAATTGCCTAGCTTCCATTAAGAACTACTGCCCTCTTTGCTTTTAAACAAGCGATTCTTCATATAACCGCCTTCCTTATGTCTTCCGTTAAGAATAATGTCCATTTAGCTTCTAAACAAGCGATTCCTCAGTACAACCTTCAATTCTTTACCTAAACTTCCTTAAGCATTAAAACTATTTGCACTAACACCCTTTAAACACTCTAAATATATCCTTTTAAATAAAAACCAGTGTTCCTTGAAAACACTTTATCAACCTAATAAATTATACAATACCTATTATACCAACCAATTATTACCTATGATTTTGCCTAAGTTACCAAACTTTTGCAAAATTAAAGCACTACCAATTTCGTGCTCTACCTGCCAAATCTGTCCACTTTAACAAATCATCCATTGCTTAAGTGCTATCCGTTCTTCGCGTGGTCCCTAACAGGGTGTTTGCGAAGTTATGAACTCAATACATATCTGACCTTGTGTCGCCATTTAATATGTCATTGGGTAGCCGTTACTTATATGTGTCCGTGCAACAGGCTGGCATGTATTGTGAAAAAAAAAAAAAAAAAAACATGCGATTCTTCATTTAACCGCCTTCCTTATGTCTTCCGTTAAGAATAATGTCCATTTAGCTTTTAAAACAAGCGAATATCCATATTACCGTCAATTGCCTAGCTTCCGTTAAGAATTACTGTCCTCTTGGCTTCTAAAACAAGCGATTCTTCATATAACCGCCTTCCTTATGTCTTCCGTTAAGAATAATGTCCATTTAGCTTTTAAAACAAGCGATTCTTCATTTAACCGCCTTCCTATGCTTCCGTTAAGAATAATGTCCATTTAGCTTTTAAAACAAGCGAATATCCATATTACCGTCAATTGCCTAGCTTCCGTTAAGAATTACTGTCCTCTTGGCTTCTAAAACAAGCGATTCTTCACATAACCGCCTTCCTTATGTCTTCCGTTAAGAATAATGTCCATTTAGCTTTTAAAAAACAAGCGATTCTTCATTTAACCGCCTTCCTTATGTCTTCCGTTAAGAATTATGTCCATTTAGCTTTTAAAACAAGCGAATATCCATATTACCGTCAATTGCCTAGCTTCCGTTAAGAATTACTGTCCTCTTGGCTTCTAAACAAGCGATTCTTCAACCTTTAACCGCCTTCCTTATGTCTTCCGTTAAGAATAATGTCCATTTAGCTTTTAAACAAGCGATTCTTCATATAACCGCCTTCCTTATGTCTTCCGTTAAGAATAATGTCCATTTAGCTTTTAAAAACAAGCGATTCTTCATTTAACCGCCTTCCTTATGTCTTCCGTTAAGAATAATGTCCATTTAGCTTTTAAAACAAGCGAATATCCATATTACCGTCAATTGCCTAGCTTCCGTTAAGAATTACTGTCCTCTTGGCTTCTAAAACAAGCGATTCTTCACATAACCGCCTTCCTTATGTCTTCCGTTAAGAATAATGTCCATTTAGCTTTTAAAAAACAAGCGATTCTTCATTTAACCGCCTTCCTTATGTCTTCCGTTAAGAATTATGTCCATTTAGCTTTTAAAACAAGCGAATATCCATACTACCCCCAATTGCCTAGCTTCCGTTAAGATTTACTGTCCTCTTGGCTTCTAAAACAAGCGATTCTTCACATAACCGCCTTCATTATGTCTTCCGTTAAGAATAATGTCCATTTAGCTTTTAAAAAACAAGCGATTCTTCATTTAACCGCCTTCCTTATGTCTTCCGTTAAGAATTATGTCCATTTAGCTTTTAAAACAAGCGAATATCCATATTACCGTCAATTGCCTAGCTTCCGTTAAGAATTACTGTCCTCTTGGCTTCTAAAACAAGCGATTCTTCATATAACCGCCTTCCTTATGTCTTCCGTTAAGAATAATGTCCATTTAGCTTTTAAAAACAAGCGATTCTTCATTTAACCGCCTTCCTTATGTCTTCCGTTAAGAATAATGTCCATTTAGCTTTTAAAAACAAGCGAATATCCATATTACCGTCAATTGCCTAGCTTCCGTTAAGAATTACTGTCCTCTTGGCTTCTAAAACAAGCGATTCTTCATTTAACCGCCTTCCTTATGTCTTCCGTTAAGAATAATGTCCATTTAGCTTTTAAACAAGCGATTCTTCATATAACCGCCTTCCTTATGTCTTCCGTTAAGAATAATGTCCATTTAGCTTTTAAAAACAAGCGATTCTTCATTTAACCGCCTTCCTTATGTCTTCCGTTAAGAATAATGTCCATTTAGCTTTTAAAACAAGCGAATATCCATATAACCGTCAATTGCCTAGCTTCCATTAAGAACTACTGCCCTCTTTGCTTTTAAACAAGCGATTCTTCATATAACCGCCTTCCTTATGTCTTCCGTTAAGAATAATGTCCATTTAGCTTCTAAACAAGCGATTCCTCAGTACAACCTTCAATTCTTTACCTAAACTTCCTTAAGCATTAAAACTATTTGCACTAACACCCTTTAAACACTCTAAATATATCCTTTTAAATAAAAACCAGTGTTCCTTGAAAACACTTTATCAACCTAATAAATTATACAATACCTATTATACCAACCAATTATTACCTATGATTTTGCCTAAGTTACCAAACTTTTGCAAAATTAAAGCACTACCAATTTCGTGCTCTACCTGCCAAATCTGTCCACTTTAACAAATCATCCATTGCTTAAGTGCTATCCGTTCTTCGCGTGGTCCCTAACAGGGTGTTTGCGAAGTTATGAACTCAATACATATCTGACCTTGTGTCGCCATTTAATATGTCATTGGGTAGCCGTTACTTATATGTGTCCGTGCAACAGGCTGGCATGTATTGTGAAAAAAAAAAAAAAAAAAT
>JAWNND010001107.1:0-29602 GCA_035043265.1 Drosophila testacea | reverse complement strand
GGAAGCTAGGCAATTGGAGGTAATATGGATAATTACTTGTTTAAAAGCTAATAGGACAGTAGTTCTTAACGGAAGCTAGGCAAATGATGGTAATATGGATATTCGCTTGTTTAAAAGCTAAATGGACATTATTCTTAACGGAAGACATAAGGAAGGCGGTTATGTGAAGAATCGCTTGTTTTAGAAGCCAAGAGGACAGTAATTCTTAACGGAAGCTAGGCAATTGGAGGTAGTATGGATATTCGCTTGTTTTAAAAGCTAAATGGACATAATTCTTAACGGAAGACATAAGGAAGGCGGTTAAATGAAGAATCGCTTGTTTTTTTAAAAGCTAAATGGACATTATTCTTAACGGAAGACATAAAGGCGGTTATGTGAAGAATCGCGAGGCAGGGCTTCGGAAGCTAGGCAATTGACGGTAATATGGATATTCGCTTGTTTTAAAAGCTAAATGGACATAATTCTTAACGGAAGACATAAGGAAGGCGGTTAAATGAAGAATCGCTTGTTTTTAAAGCTAAATGGACATTATTCTTAACGGAAGACATAAGGAAGGCGGTTATATGAAGAATCGCTTGTTTTAGAAGCCAAGAGGACAGTAATTCTTAACGGAAGCCAGGCAATTGACGGTAATATGGATATTCGCTTGTTTTAAAAGCTAAATGGACATTATTCTTAACGGAAGACATAAGGAAGGCGGTTAAATGAAGAATCGCTTGTTTTTTTAAAAGCTAAATGGACATTATTCTTAACGGAAGACATAAGGAAGGCGGTTATGTGAAGAATCGCTTGTTTTAGAAGCTAAGAGGACAGTAATTCTTAACGGAAGCTAGGCAATTGACGGTAATATGGATATTCGCTTGTTTTAAAAGCTAAATGGACATTATTCTTAACGGAAGACATAAGGAAGGCGGTTAAATGAAGAATCGCTTGTTTTAAAAGCTAAATGGACATTATTCTTAACGGAAGACATAAGGAAGGCGGTTATATGAAGAATCGCTTGTTTTAGAAGCCAAGAGGACAGTAATTATTAACGGAAGCTAGGCAATTGACGGTATTGGTTCTTTTTAAGCTAAATGGACATTATTCTTAACGGAAGACTAGGAGGCGGTTAAATGAAGAATCGCTTGTTTTTAAGCTAAATGGACTATTCTTAACGGAAGACATAAGGAGGCGGTTATTGAAGAATCGCTTGTTTAAGAAATGGACATTATTCTTAACGGAAGACATAAGGAAGGCGGTTAAATGAAGAATCGCTTGTTTTAGAAGCCAAGAGGACAGTAATTCTTAACGGAAGCTAGGCAATTGACGGTAATATGGATATTCGCTTGTTTTAAAAGCTAAATGGACATTATTCTTAACGGAAGACATAAGGAAGGCGGTTAAATGAAGAATCGCTTGTTTTTAAAAGCTAAATGGACATTATTCTTAACGGAAGACATAAGGAAGGCGGTTATATGAAGAATCGCTTGTTTTAGAAGCCAAGAGGACAGTAATTCTTAACGGAAGCTAGGCAATTGACGGTAATATGGAATTCGCTTGTTTTAAAGCTAAATGGACATTATTCTTAACGGAAGACATAAGGAAGGCGGTTAAATGAAGAATCGCTTGTTTTAGAAGCCAAGAGGACAGTAATTCTTAACGGAAGCTAGGCAATTGGCGGTAATATGGATATTCGCTTGTTTTAAAAGCTAAATGGACATTATTCTTAACGGAAGACATAAGGAAGGCGGTTAAATGAAGAATCGCTTGTTTTAGAAGCCAAGAGGACAGTAATTCTTAACGGAAGCTAGGCAATTGACGGTAATATGGATATTCGCTTGTTTTAAAAGCTAAATGGACATTATTCTTAACGGAAGACATAAGGAAGGCGGTTAAATGAAGAATCGCTTGTTTTTAAAAGCTAAATGGACATTATTCTTAACGGAAGACATAAGGAAGGCGGTTATATGAAGAATCGCTTGTTTTAGAAGCCAAGATGGACAGTAATTCTTAACGGAAGCTAGGCAATTGACGGTAATATGGATATTCGCTTGTTTTAAAAGCTAAATGGACATTATTCTTAACGGAAGACATAAGGAAGGCGGTTAAATGAAGAATCGCTTGTTTTTAAAAGCTAAATGGACATTATTCTTAACGGAAGACATAAGGAAGGCGGTTATATGAAGAATCGCTTGTTTTAAAAGCCAAGAGGACAGTAGTTCTTAACGGAAGCTAGGCAATTGACGGTAATATGGATATTCGCTTGTTTTAAAAGCTAAATGGACATTATTCTTAACGGAAGACATAAGGAAGGCGGTTAAATGAAGAATCGCTTGTTTTAGAAGCTAAATGGACATTATTCTTAACGGAAGACATAAGGAAGGCGGTTAAATGAAGAATCGCTTGTTTAAAAGCTAAGAGGGCAGTAGTTCTTAACGGAAGCTAGGCAATTGACGGTAATATGGATATTCGCTTGTTTTAAAAGCTAAATGGACATTATTCTTAACGGAAGACATAAGGAAGGCGGTTAAATGAAGAATCGCTTGTTTTAAAAGCTAAATGGACATTATTCTTAACGGAAGACATAAGGAAGGCGGTTAAATGAAGAATCGCTTGTTTTAGAAGCCAAGAGGACAGTAATTCTTAACGGAAGCTAGGCAATTGGAGGTAGTATGGATATTCGCTTGTTTTAAAAGCTAAATGGACATTATTCTTAACGGAAGACATAAGGAAGGCGGTTATGTGAAGAATCGATTGTTTTAGAAGCCAAGAGGACAGTAATTCTTAACGGAAGCTAGGCAATTGACGGTAATATGGATATTCGCTTGTTTTAAAAGCTAAATGGACATTATTCTTAACGGAAGACATAAGGAAGGCGGTTAAATGAAGAATCGCTTGTTTTTAAAAGCTAAATGGACATTATTCTTAACGGAAGGCATAAGGAAGGCGGTTAAATGAAGAATCGCTTGTTTTAGAAGCCAAGAGGACAGTAATTCTTAACGGAAGCTAGGCAATTGGGGGTAGTATGGATATTCGCTTGTTTTAAAAGCTAAATGGACATTATTCTTAACGGAAGACATAAGGAAGGCGGAGACTAGAGAATTGAGGGTTATATTGGAGATAAGCTTTTTTTTTTTTTAATGCTGAAAGGGTATTAGTTTATAACGGAAACGAGAGAGTTGAAGGTCATATTGAAGGGTTGCTTGTATTAGAGTTTGGGAATATTAGTGCAAAGCAGAAGTAAGAGAGTTGAAGGCATTGTTGGAAGTTTTACTTTTGTTAAAGTTAAAAAGGTTAAAAGGATATTAGATCTTAACAAGAGTTAGAGAGATAGAAGTTTTACTTTTGTTAAAGTTAAAAAGGTTGAAAGGATATTAGATCTTAACAAGAGTTAGAGAGTTAGAAGATTACTTTAATAAAAGTTAAGGAATAGATTAGAATATATTTAATTTTAACAGATGCTAAAGGGTTGGAAGATATGTTAAGGAGCGCTTATGTTAAGAGGGTATTAAAGTTACAGTTAAAGTTAAAGTTAAAGTTACTTACTGTGGTTTGGCTATTTGAGTTAAATAATCAAACTTAAATGATATAGATTCCATAACGGAACGATTGAAGCTGAAAAATATGAGTAATATTGGTAAGAAAAGAGAGAAAGCCAGAGCTCTGGAAAAGAGCTGGAAAGGAACCTTTACGATACGGCTGAAATACAGAGTGCTGCATCTGAGATCAAAGGAGAGGGCGTCCAGCGATGTCACTGATATGTTGGTTAGATATATACGTGGTGTATCGGCGCTCCAGTCAGTTCTCAGCATGAGGCCAGTAACCTTATAGACTATTTTAATTCTTGTTTTATTACTTTAATTGTTTTAATTCTTTTATTTAATTTTTATTATACTTATAATCGTTATTACTATTACAGGTTTTGTAAATTTTCTATTATTATTTATTTATTATTCTAAAAATGTTATAAATAATATAAATTTAATAAATTTTATTAATACAATTATTTTATCACAATTCTTATTAATATTAATTTTAATATCACTATTGAAACAGTCTTGGCTATTATCATTATTGAGTTGTAGAATTATTTCCTTTGTTATAGTTGTTAAAGCTTATTTTAAACAGGTAAAGATAGTAAGTTTAATAGGCAAATTATAAATCAAGTTACATTAAATTATTTTAAATTATTTTGAGTTAAGATTATCATAATAAGATTAGATAACAATAAAGTACAAATTGTTAAGAGATAACAACGCTTAACAAGTTTCAGAGGAATTGGTAAAAGCCAAATAGGTTTTTAGACTAACGTAGTTTTGCAGATATGTATATGCATTGGGCATTATTGATAAGACAGAATTAAGAAGAGAATGGGGGAAGATTAAGTATGGGGATTGTGTGGGAAATTAAGTAAATAAGGTGTCTGTAAATAGCGACACATCCTCTTACAGGATACCCTAATTGATTGTTTTTCAAAAGTTAATTATCATAGAGTAGGTTTGCAAACATTCAAGATGTGTTTGTGTAACAGAGAGTATTAGCAGCGAGGAAGAAGCACCTATTTACAATCCTGCTATTAACCCGGGTAAAGTATTTAGTTTAGCAGTGATTACATAACTAAATGCAAGACTTCTTTCAGCTGACAAATTCACACCTAAAAGCTAAACTGCGTCGGTGCGGCGTGCGTCTAAAATCAGTTGATGTGTCACAAATCCACCATGACCTTAATGAGAAGCCTTCTGTTGCTAATCCTGGTGACCAAGATAATCGAGTGACAGAAAGTAGCGGCCGCGAAGAAGAAGCACCTATTTCCAATCTTGCCAATGGCCTAGGTAAAGTATTCAGTTTAGCATTCAGATACATAATTAAATGCAACACTTCTTTCAGCTGTCAAAACCACGTCTAACAAAGTTTAACTGCGTCGCAGCGCACGTCTAAAGTCAGTTGATGTTTCGGAACGATCTAAACTTTTGATGATAATATCAAACCATCAACAAGTTCAAACGTCCAGGGACCTACTCTCGTTGAAGCGCCACGTTTACCTTACAGGATACCCTAATTGATTGTTTTTCAAAAGTTAATTATCATAGAGTAGGTTTGCAAACATTCAAAATGTGTTTGTGTAACAGAGAGTATTAGCAGCGAGGAAGAAGTACCTATTTACAATCCTGCTAATAACCCGGGTAAAGTATTTAGTTTAGCATTAATTACATAACTAAATGCAAGACTCTTTCAGCTGACAAATTCACATCTAACAAAGCTAAACTGCGTCGGTGCAGCGTGCGTCTAAAATCAGTTGATGTGTCACAAATCCACCATGACCTTAATGAGAAGCCTTCTGTTGCTAATCCTGGTGACCAAGATAATCGAGTGACAGAAAGTAGCGGCCGCGAAGAAGAAGCACCTATTTCCAATCTTGCCAATGGCCTAGGTAAAGTATTCAGTTTAGCATTCAAATACATAATTAAATGCAACACTTCTTTCAGCTGTCAAAACCACGTCTAACAAAGTTCAACTGCGTCGCAGCGCATGTCTAAAGTCAGTTGATGTTTCGGAACGATCTAAACTTTTTGATGATAATATCAAACCATCAACAAGTTCAAACGTCCAGGGACCTACTCTCGTTGAAGCGCCACATTTACCTGTACACCGTGGTAAATTACGCGGTGTGTCTGCCGAGAAAAAACAGCTAACTCAAATGTCAAAGGTGAATCCCTCGATAAACAAATTTAATGAGCTCAAGCGGAAGCAAAGGAACGTGACCCCGCTGGGTAATTCCAATGGCAAAGAAATTCCTTCCATGGATGTGCCACCAAAACAAAAGAAAAATCCAAACTGGACAAACCAGAGGAAACGGTAAATTCCCCTGTAAAATCACTTTCTAAGCGACGGGCAAAAATTGAGTGCTTCTCGCAAAAGTTTAACGGCACTGATATAGCAAAGAAACTGCCGTTTCACTATAGTCGTATTTCGGAGCGTAAAGAGGCAGAAATAGCTCGTAATCAATCGAACCTGTAATCGAGTTACCTATGCCAATATGGAACGTGGTTTTAAATATCACCAGGATCTGAAGAAATATTGAAACGTAATTGAAGTGTTTGATTTAATGACAAGCCTCAAATTAGATATATCGAACGAATCGAAAGTGCTAAGAAGAAAGTGCAAAATCTTAAAGATACCAAAAAGTTTTCTCTAAGTTCCTACGCAGAGCGTAGGAGATGGTCTTTGGCCAAGGGAAAAACAGGAAAACCATTCTGATTTGATTACGGGTGAAAATCTTAGTTGGGCTAAATAATGACTATCACTACATTCCCCGAAAAACGTTATTGGAAGAGATGTTATATTGCCAATACAATCAGAAATTAAGGGCTACAATAGTACAAAGAGTAATTAAATATTGGCATTAATATTTGGCACAACAATAAATAGGAATAACTTTATCACAAAGGATAATAAACCCCCGGTCAAAGTGGAGCTTCTGGCCACCATAGAGCGTGAATACAAGGTCACTGAAGCCAAATTCCAAGAACATATCAAAACGTAATCAACGTGTTTGATATAATGAAAAGCTTCAAATTAGGTATAACGAGCGAATCAAAGTGCTAGGAGGAAAGTGCAAAATCTTAAAGAAACCAAAAGTTTTCTCTAAGTAACTGCGTAGAGCATAAGAAATGGTCACTGGTCAAAGGAAAAAAAACAGGAAAAGTATTCTGATCTGATTACGGGTAGTAAACTTAGTTGGGCTAGTCAATGGTTATCACTAAATACACCGAATGACGTTACTGAAAGAGATGTTCTATTACCAATACAATCTGAAATTAAGGGTTGCAGATGGTACAAAGAGTAAGTAAATATTGGATCTGGAGAAAATATTGAAACGTAGTCGAAGTGTTTGATTTAATGACAAGCCTCAAATTAGATATATCGAACGAATCGAGAGTGCTAAGAAGAAAGTGCAAAATCTTAAAGATACCAAAAAGTCTTCTCTAAGTGCCTACGCAGAGCGTAGGAAATGGTGGTGTCATTATTTGGCACAACAATAAATAAGAATAACTCTCTCACAAAGGACAACAAACCCCCGGTCAAAGTGGAGCTTCTGGCCACCATAGAGCGTGAATACAAAGTCTCTGAAGCTAAATTCCAAGAACATATCAGAACGTAATCAATGTGTTTGATATAATGAAAAGTTTTAAATTAAATATAACGAACGAATCAAAATGCTAGGAGGAAAGTGCAAAATCTTAAAGAAACCAAAAGTTTTCTCTAAGTACCTACACAGATCGTAAGAAATGGTAACTATCAAAGGGAAAAACAGGAAAACTATTCTGATTTCGGGTAATAAACTTAGTTAGGCTAGTCAATGGCTATCACTACATTCCCCGAAAAACGTTACTGGAAGAGATGTTCTATTACCAATACAATCTGAAGTTAAGGATTACAGATAGTACAAAGAGTAAGTAAATATTGGTGTTATTATTTGGGACAAAAATAAATAAGAATACCTTTATCACAAAGGATAATGATCCCCCGATCAGAGTGGGGCTTCTGACTGCCATAGAGCATGAATACAAAGTCTTAAAAACTGAGTGCTAAATTAATTTAAAGCATATTACAAGGGAGGATCTGTATATTTCCTTGCTGCTTATTAATTATAAGATGTGAGCAATTTAACAATTATGATAAGGTTAATATTTTATTATTTAGGTATTGTAGTTTTATTCTCAGACAGCAAATAGAGACCCATTAAAGAATTTAACTTGAGAACTTTGTGAGGTAGTGAAAGAGTAGAGGAAGTGTTTGCAACATTGTAACGCATGCAGTGTATAGTTAATTTATTTATTTATTTAGTTATTTGTTTGTTTATTTGTTTATTTGTTTGATTATTTATTTGTTTATTTATTTATTTATAAAATTTATTTACCATATTTATTTCAGATAGGAAGAAATAGCAATAAAGTTTAGAACTCAAACAATTCCAAAGCAGGCTAAGGGGGGAACAAATCAACAAATGTTGGGCCAATAATTCCAACAGAGTCAAGCAACAAAATAGTACACATAGTTGTTACTCAATTAATGTAGGTGAAGAAGAAGTAGGAAAGGAGTCAATAATGACAGGCATTAGTGCCATAATCTTACTAGCTTCCTTGTGTCAATTTGGTGAGTGGAGGTGATGGTGGTGACAACATTACAATAGCTGACTTAATGGTAAACCCATTTGTTTGAATACCAATAGCTTTTAACCATAAATTGGGGAACTGATTCTAAGAATGAACTCCGCATTTCGTCTTAGTTAATACAAATGTCTGCTCACATGACACACTTGAAATACAAATTTTGGGCAACTATGACAACTTTTATCATCAATATAATCCAAATAAGTTTTGGATAGCATGAGACTCGTTAAGAAGTATCTGGACTCCAAATCCACAACTTTTCAGCCAAAGATCAATAGATCATTAGTTAATAAAATTAGTTTGTCTACAAGAATTGATACTAAAGGGGGAATGTGAAAAAAGGGTTAGTTCATTGATCGATGGGGTGAATTGAATATTAGATTACTAAACCCATATTAATGAGTTTTGGCTATATATTATTGGCTAATAGGGCTAATAGAATGTAGACCTTCAACCAACAGTATCAGTTTTTATTGACAAGAAGAATAATACTAAGAGTATTCAGTCAATATTTTCATCATAACTGTTAGTTAGTAGGTTAAAAAGGCGGTAAATTAGGAGGTGAAGGTGGTTTTAACATAATGAGTGTTATATCATTTGGGATTGTTAAAGAGAAGTTAAAATGAGGTTGGTGTTTAGTTATTAGGGTTTTATTGGAGGATTTAATTTGGCTGTGTAAAAGGCTGTGGTTGCGGATTAGACTCAGATCTTGAGTTGGAAACGGCAATTAGTCTCTCTGTTTCACGTAGTTCTCTATTAATGTTAGAAAGGTTACGATTGATGTGTGTCATCTGAGTAGCACTCATGGGAAAGCGGAGTTCGAGAATGTCGTCAGTAGAATCAGGGTCATATGGGAGTGCAGCACGCAGTTCACCTATTTTTTGGAGTAGATTTTGTTTTTTAAGCAGGAGTGTAAAAATGTTATGGCGTCTTACAGAGTTTGTAGAGGGTAGAGGGGTAGAAATAGCATTTTGTCCTATACTAGGAATTGGTTGTGAGAAAGATATTGATACTGGCTGCAAGTTTAGGTCATTTTGTAAATTTGTAGATGCAATTTGACATTCAGTAGTTCGCAGTTCATTAGTTAGAGCATTAAGCTCACGAGAGATATCGTTCATTTGTTCAGCAGACATAGGGAACTGGAGTCTGAAGGTTTGTTCAGTTGTATTTGGGCTGTAAGGAAGTTTGGAGCGAAGAATATTTATTCTTTGTAAAATGAATTGCTTTTTATTATTGAGTTCAAGGAGAGTGGGGGGAGTACGAACTCTAGTACTTGTTGTAGGAATAGGATCCATGAATTGCTGTATTGGTTTAATATGATTATCTAGATGCTGGGTGTATCTGGGACGGCTTTTTGCAAGTCTAAATGGGATATAGGGTGAAGCGATGATTTTCTTTGCCTCAATATTGATGTGTTGACTAAGTCTTTGGGCGTAGTTGTTAGAGAATTTCTCATATGTTTCATCAATTGTGTTTATACGGAAGTTATTATGGATAGTGGCATTGTTAGTGCACCAGGGCAAGTTGGATATTGCTCTAAGAGTAGAGTTTTGAAAGATGGAGACTCTGTCAACTTGTGACTGACTGGAGAGCGAGCCCCATATGGGGAGGGCATAGTACCAAATTGGGGCAATTAGTTGTTTGTAGAGCAGAGTTTTACATTCGATTGGGAGTTTGCTTTCTTTGTTGGTTAGCCAATGGAGCTGCGATCTTCGTGCTTTAAGTTTGGTTACTAGAGAGGAGACATGTTTACAGAAAGTTTAGTTTTTTATCTAGAGTGACACCTAAATAGGTGTGGGCATTTTTTTCTTGAATGGTTTGTCCCAATAGTTTAGGAGAAGGTCTAGGAAAGCCAAGACCGCTTTCATCTCTGAGTGAGTAGAGTACATAGGCTGTTTTGCTGGCATTAATTTTAATACACCATTTATTGGTCCATATAGATAGGGCGTTTAGGATAATGTCAACTTGTCGAATGGCAGTGATTGGGGATTCAGCAGTGGCCATGACTACTGTGTCATCTGCATAGGTGGCAAGTAAGGCCATTGTGTCATAAGGAGGATTGACAAGAATTGACTCAGGAGTAGGTAGGTCAGCAGTGTAGATTGTGTATAGGATAGGGCCTAGTACGCTACCTTGCGGGACACCTGCCTTTATGGTCTTGGGAGTAGATCTTATACCTTTGTGTGATTCAACCATGAAGTTTCTATTAGAGAGGTAATTACAGATGATAGAATACAATGTGGGTGGTAGAATATTTTTTAGTTTGTAGAAGAGGCCAGGATGCCAGACACGGTCAAAGGCTTCTTGAATATCAATATACACTGCTGAGCAATAATGGCTTTTCTCATAGGCTTTGAGTATGAATTGAGTAACCCGAGCTAGCTGTTGATCGGTGCTGTGTTGGTAGCGAAAACCAAATTGATGGTTGGGGATTGTTTTCAAAAAGGCTTGGCATTCAAACATACGGGTTAAAAGAAGGCGTTCAAGAATCTTGGATAGGCCTGACAGTAAGCTAATTGGTCTATAAGATGCTAATTGATCTGTTGGTTTACCTGGTTTAGGAATCATGGTTACAACAGCCATTTTCCATTGTTGCGGGAAGTGTTCAAATTGGAGAGTTTTGTTAAATATTAAAACCAGATAGAGAATTGCAGAATCTGGAAGACATTTGATGGCTCTGTTATCAATATTATCAAGTCCTGGAGATTTGTTATTTTCTAGGTTTTTAATGATGTTTTTGACCTCCAAAGGAGTGACTGGACGAAATCTGGGAGAATTTAGAGGTTGAGGTGAAGTAATTTTCAATTGATTTTCAATTTCCAAACGTTCGTTAGCCGTGTTTAGAAGAAAGGGTGCAAATCTTTGTTCAAGGTGTTGAGCGAATGATTCTGCTTTCTCTAAAGGGGTCTTACACCAGCCAGAGCTGTTGTTAGTGTTGTCATTTGAGATGCTGTGACGTCTGACAGGTTGATTTGGGGTTGGCTGCCTTTTGATTTGTTTGGTAAATTTCCAGAGTTTTTGCATACTATATCTGTCTTTGGGATCAATGGCAGAAAGTGTCCTGTCAAGGCGTCTGGTTTTATTATCTTGAAGGGCTTTCTTAAGTCTTTTGGAGGCAATTTTGTGGAGTCGTCTAGCTTCATTGTTACGTAGAACAAGATGATTGTACTTGAAGTAACGTTTGACAGTAAGCATATTTTGTATGCGACGATTGGGGGTGTATCGAATGCAAAAACGACTATTTGCTGGCAGGTGGGTAGAGTTACTACAAGCAAAGGTGGCAGCTTGGTGAATATTTCTTGAAAATATGTCAACAGCATCCTCAATGTCGAGACCTGATGAGATATCAGTATTTAAATGGATGTTTTGATTGAGCCAAAGGTGAAACTTTTTAATACAGGCGTTGTTTGGTAAAAGAGGTTTTTTAAACGGAATAGTGTTTGGTTTATTTGAGAGTCTGATTAGGAGTGGAAGGTGATCAGAACCTAGGTCAAGTGAGGATTCAATTTGAAGGTGTTCATTTGGGATGCCACAGTATATGGCAAAGTCAATGGCAGATGGCCTTTTGCTCTGATCATTGGGGAAGTGGGTAGGTGAGCCAGTGGCTAAAATATTATAGTTATGGGATCTCAGACAGGTAATGAGTTCAGTGCCTCGGTTACAAGCCCGAGCATTCCCCCACCAGCGGTGTTTGGCGTTCCAGTCGCCGGCAATTATGAAACGAGGTTCATATTGCTTGAATAGAAGTTCAAATGCTTCAGAGGTTAGTCCTCTTATTGGAGGGAAGTAGGCAGCCACAATATTAAAACGTGGATGGTCGGAAAGGATGACGCTAACAGGCGCACATTGAATGGCAGTTGTTATAATAGTAGGGAGGGCAATGTGTTCAATTCTTTGATCGATGATGATGGCTGAGCCGCCTCTTCGACAATTGGTTGGATGATTTGCGGTATAGATATAGAAACCTTCAATGTTGATGAGGTCATCGTCAAGAAGATGGGATTCAGATATGATAACAATATCAATATTGTATTGGTGGATATGTGATTCTAGTTCATCGAGTTTGTTTAGAAGGCCTGCAGCATTCCATATTAAAACTTTAAGGTCATCTAATTGAATTCTATTAGGGTTTTGATTAGGCATGGTTTTGGAGAGTATGCTTCGATTTGAATTATGGCCACGGATTCTGTTTGATGACGTAGTAGCAGCGAAGATGTGACGAAATTAAAAAGGAGAGAATTAGTTTGGTATATTGGAGAAGATTATTATTATTTCTTTCTTTCATTTGATAATTTAGAAGTTAAAAGAAAGGAGAAAAGAAAACAGCAAACCGGATAGCTCAAATATCCACCAGGAGACAACAGCAAATAAGATAATTATTTCCTTTTACCTTTTCAAAGAGAAGTGATTTTTTAGCAAAGGATATGACACGTTTAGTTTAGTTTATAGTTGATATATTTTATTTGTGATAGTATTTAGTTTTTAGTTTTTAATATTTCTTTTTATATACTTCCTCTCTCATTCCCTCATTTTCCTTGGTTTCCTTCCCTATTTTATTTTTTAATATATAGTAATATAGGTAAGTCTTTTAAAGATAAAGCAAGTAGTGCCTTCATGGCATTTTAATTAGTTTAATTAAGATACAAATTTAAGTCTTTTGGGTATAGAAAATAAATTATAATTATAATAAGTAAAGAAAGGGTTCAATAGCACGAAGTACTTAGTAGAAACGAGTATCTGCTGTCATTTTACCATTGATGCAAGGGAGAATTCTTATTTTGGTAAAGTGGTAATTTACAGACTGAAAGAAAGACTAGAACCAATGGGGGGGAGATACCTCCCAGGCTCATCTGTCTATCCCTCTCCCAAGCATAGGTGGTATCCCAATACCTCTGATGCCCAAGGGGGGAACAAAGTGACACGTATGAGCAGACACCCGCACCATTAACATTAACATAATGATTAAAGATATAGTAGGTTTTTTCAAAAGAGAGTGGAATGTTTTCATTACACATAAGTTAATTTGCTCAGCAAATAAAAGTCCATTAGGGATATAAGTAATTATATAATATTATAGCCTTAATGGCTATTAGAAATAGATTAGTTAAGATTAAAGAGGTTTTGATTTAGTACATGAGATGTAATAATATTATCCTAGTTATTTAGAAATATATCTGTTTCAATATATGTGTAGTGAAGAGGAAAATTCTTATAATGATAGTAGCAAAACGTTGCCTAAAAATTGGGAAAAAGAAGGAGACAGGGAATGGAACCACTGTCGGGGAGATGCCACCCAAAAGTGCCAACCCATCCCATCTCCAGACATGTATGGTAGCCGCAATACCATCCATGTCTAGAGGAAGGATAGGGCGGCATATCTGGGCAGCCATCCCCTCCAGCAGTGTCTTCTTCAATAATACATACAGTGATTAAAAAGCTTTATCATAAGCAAGTGAGTATTGCCTTCATGGCATTTTCTTTGCATTATTAACAAGGTTAACTGTGATAAATCAGATCAAATTAGCAAATAAAGTATAAATTACGGGAAAAGATTTTGAGGCCCACATGGCTTTTACCAATAGGTTAAGGTAAACAAAGTGAAAGGTTCGATATATAATCTTAATGAATACTTATTTGATTAAGTAGTTGTACTTAAGAACAATGTTCTTTTTTTTTTTTTGGTAAAGTGAAGTAAATTGAGGTGAATAGAAGCTATTGGAGGGGAGATACCACCCTGGAGCACCAATCTGTCCCCGTTTCCAGACATAGTTGGCAGCCGCAATGCCAGCCACATCTAGGGGAGAACAGATGAAGCTCCAGGGTAGTCATCCCCACCAGTAGTTCAATTCGCAGTTTTGCATATCAATTAGATGGTACCATACATTTGTTCGTTAAAGGCGTTGATTGCTCTGAAGTAGCGTTGCGGGTCAATTGTTGTAGATGATTGGTTTAATGGTTGGGATGAAGCCAAAGTTGAAGTAGTAGCCCTGTCTGGTGCTTGGAGTTGTGGTTGGGTTTGCACTAATGGGGGCTGGCCTAGTCCAAATGCTTGTTGAAGCGAGTTGTTGAAGACTGGTTCCTTTGACCATCCCAGAGATTGGAGAGCCCGACCAGCACGTTTAGTAGCCCCTGAGGCCTGACGATTTTTGGCAGCTTCTTTAAATACAGGGCAGCCAGCAAATGAAGCAATATGTTTTCCGCCACAGTTACAGCACTTTCCAGGAGCTTTATCTGGCTTAGTGCATTCAATAAAGGAGTGTGGGCCAGCACACTTAAAGCATATAAAGCCCTGATGGGTGCAATCCTCAATTTTGTGGTCGAAGCGTTGACATTTGTGACACTGATAAATCTTTTTGAAGTAGGGATCTTCAATACTGACGGCTATTTGACCAAGTGACTTGATTTTGTAAATATCTTTGTTATTGTTTTGGGAACGAAGCTTTTTTTTTTTTTTTTCACAATACATGCCAGCCTGTTGCACGGACACATATAAGTAACGGCTACCCAATGACATATTAAATGGCGACACAAGGTCAGATATGTATTGAGTTCATAACTTCGCAAACACCCTGTTAGGGACCACGCGAAGAACGGATAGCACTTAAGCAATGGATGATTTGTTAAAGTGGACAAATTTGGCAGGTAGAGCACGAAATTGGTAGTGCGTTAATTTTGCAAAAGTTTGGTAACTTAGGCAAAATCATAGGTAATAATTGGTTGGTATAATAGGTATTGTATAATTTATTAGGTTGATAAAGTGTTTTCAAGGAACACTGGTTTTTATTTAAAAGGATATATTTAGAGTGTTTAAAGGGTGTTAGTGCAAATAGTTTTAATGCTTAAGGAAGTTTAGGTAAGGAATTGAAGGTTGTACTGAGGAATCGCTTGTTTAGAAGCTAAATGGACATTATTCTTAACGGAAGACATAAGGAAGGCGGTTATATGAAGAATCGCTTGTTTAAAAGCAAAGAGGGCAGTAGTTCTTAATGGAAGCTAGGCAATTGACGGTTATATGGATATTCGCTTGTTTTTAAAAGCTAAATGGACATTATTCTTAACGGAAGACATAAGGAAGGCGGTTAAATGAAGAATCGCTTGTTTTAAAAGCTAAATGGACATTATTCTTAACGGAAGACATAAGGAAGGCGGTTAAATGAAGAATCGCTTGTTTTAAAAGCTAAATGGACATTATTCTTAACGGAAGACATAAGGAAGGCGGTTAAATGAAGAATCGCTTGTTTTAAAAGCTAAATGGACATTATTCTTAACGGAAGACATAAGGAAGGCGGTTAAATGAAGAATCGCTTGTTTTAAAAGCTAAATGGACATTATTCTTAACGGAAGACATAAGGAAGGCGGTTATATGAAGAATCGCTTGTTTTAAAAGCTAAATGGACATTATTCTTAACGGAAGACATAAGGAAGGCGGTTATATGAAGAATCGCTTGTTTAAAAGCAAAGAGGGCAGTAGTTCTTAACGGAAGCTAGGCAATTGACGGTTATATGGATATTCGCTTGTTTTTAAAAGCTAAATGGACATTATTCTTAACGGAAGACATAAGGAAGGCGGTTATATGAAGAATCGCTTGTTTAAAAGCAAAGAGGGCAGTAGTTCTTAACGGAAGCTAGGCAATTGACGGTTATATGGATATTCGCTTGTTTTAAAAGCTAAATGGACATTATTCTTAACGGAAGACATAAGGAAGGCGGTTAAATGAAGAATCGCTTGTTTTAAAAGCTAAATGGACATTATTCTTAACGGAAGACATAAGGAAGGCGGTTATATGAAGAATCGCTTGTTTAAAAGCCAAGAGGGCAGTAGTTCTTAACGGAAGCTAGTCAATTGACGGTTATATGGATATTCGCTTGTTTTTAAAAGCTAAATGGACATTATTCTTAACGGAAGACATAAGGAAGGCGGTTATATGAAGAATCGCTTGTTTTAAAAGCTAAATGGACATTATTCTTAACGGAAGACATAAGGAAGGCGGTTAGATGAAGAATCGCTTGTTTTAAAAGCTAAATGGACATTATTCTTAACGGAAGACATAAGGAAGGCGGTTAAATGAAGAATCGCTTGTTTTAAAAGCTAAATGGACATTATTCTTAACGGAAGACATAAGGAAGGCGGTTAAATGAAGAATCGCTTGTTTTAAAAGCTAAATGGACATTATTCTTAACGGAAGACATAAGGAAGGCGGTTATATGAAGAATCGCTTGTTTTAAAAGCTAAATGGACATTATTCTTAACGGAAGACATAAGGAATGCGGTTAAATGAAGAATCGCTTGTTTTAAAAGCTAAATGGACATTATTCTTAACGGAAGACATAAGGAAGGCGGTTAAATGAAGAATCGCTTGTTTTAAAAGCTAAATGGACATTATTCTTAACGGAAGACATAAGGAAGGCGGCTAAATGAAGAATCGCTTGTTTTAAAAGCTAAATGGACATTATTCTTAACGGAAGACATAAGGAAGGCGGTTAAATGAAGAATCGCTTGTTTTAAAAGCAAAGAGGGCAGTAGTTCTTAACGGAAGCTAGGCAATTGACGGTTATATGGATATTCGCTTGTTTTTAAAAGCTAAATGGACATTATTCTTAACGGAAGACATAAGGAAGGCGGGTTAAATGAAGAATCGCTTGTTTTAAAAGCTAAATGGACATTATTCTTAACGGAAGACATAAGGAAGGCGGTTAAATGAAGAATCGCTTGTTTTAAAAGCTAAATGGACATTATTCTTAACGGAAGACATAAGGAAGGCGGTTAAATGAAGAATCGCTTGTTTTAAAAGCTAAATGGACATTATTCTTAACGGAAGACATAAGGAAGGCGGTTATATGAAGAATCGCTTGTTTAAAAGCAAAGAGGGCAGTAGTTCTTAACGGAAGCTAGGCAATTGACGGTTATATGGATATTCGCTTGTTTTTAAAAGCTAAATGGACATTATTCTTAACGGAAGACATAAGGAAGGCGGTTAAATGAAGAATCGCTTGTTTTAAAAGCTAAATGGACATTATTCTTAACGGAAGACATAAGGAAGGCGGTTAAATGAAGAATCGCTTGTTTTAAAAGCTAAATGGACATTATTCTTAACGGAAGACATAAGGAAGGCGGTTATATGAAGAATCGCTTGTTTAAAAGCAAAGAGGGCAGTAGTTCTTAACGGAAGCTAGGCAATTGACGGTAGTATGGATATTCGCTTGTTTTTAAAAGCTAAATGGACATTATTCTTAACGGAAGACATAAGGAAGGCGGTTAAATGAAGAATCGCTTGTTTTAAAAGCTAAATGGATATTATTCTTAACGGAAGACATAAGGAAGGCGGTTAAATGAAGAATCGCTTGTTTTAAAAGCTAAATGGACATTATTCTTAACGGAAGACATGAGGAAGGCGGTTAGATGAAGAATCGCTTGTTTTAAAAGCTAAATGGACATTATTCTTAACGGAAGACATAAGGAAGGCGGTTAAATGAAGAATCGCTTGTTTTAAAAGCTAAATGGACATTATTCTTAACGGAAGACATAAGGAAGGCGGTTAAATGAAGAATCGCTTGTTTTAAAAGCTAAATGGACATTATTCTTAACGGAAGACATAAGGAAGGCGGTTATATGAAGAATCGCTTGTTTAAAAGCAAAGAGGGCAGTAGTTCTTAACGGAAGCTAGGCAATTGACGGTTATATGGATATTCGCTTGTTTTTAAAAGCTAAATGGACATTATTCTTAACGGAAGACATAAGGAAGGCGGTTAAATGAAGAATCGCTTGTTTTAAAAGCTAAATGGACATTATTCTTAACGGAAGACATAAGGAAGGCGGTTAAATGAAGAATCGCTTGTTTTAAAAGCTAAATGGACATTATTCTTAACGGAAGACATAAGGAAGGCGGTTATATGAAGAATCGCTTGTTTAAAAGCAAAGAGGGCAGTAGTTCTTAACGGAAGCTAGGCAATTGACGGTAGTATGGATATTCGCTTGTTTTTAAAAGCTAAATAGACATTATTCTTAACGAAAGACATAAGGAAGGCGGTTATATGAAGAATCGCTTGTTTAAAAGCAAAGAGGGCAGTAATTCTTAACGGAAGACATAAGGAAGGCGGTTAAATGAAGAATCGCTTGTTTTAAAAGCTAAATGGACATTATTCTTAACGGAAGACATAAGGAAGGCGGTTATATGAAGAATCGCTTGTTTTAGAAGCCAAGAGGACAGTAATTCTTAACGGAAGCTAGGCAATTGACGGTAATATGGATATTTGCTTGTTTTAAAAGCTAAATGGACATTATTCTTAACGGAAGAAATAAGGAAGGTGGTTATATGAAGAATCGCTTGTTTTAGAAGCCAAGAGGACAGTAATTCTTAACGGAAGCTAGAGAATTGAGGGTTATATTGGAGATAAGCTTTTTTTTAATGCTGACAGGGTATTAGTTTATAACGGAAACTAGAGAGTAGAGAGTTGAAGGTCAAATTGAAGGATTGCTTGTATTAGAGTTTGGGAATATTAGTGCAAAACAGAAGTAAGAGAGTTGAAGGTATTGTTGGAAGTTTTACTTTTGTTAAAGTTAAAAAAGTTAAAAGGATATTAGATCTTAACAAGAGTTAGAGAGTTAGAAGATTGCTTTAATAAAAGTTATTAGTAGTAGGGGAATAGATTAGAATGTATTTAATTTTAACAGATGCTAAAGGGTTGGAAGATATGTTAAGGAGGGCTTATGTTAATAGGGTATTACAGTTAAGGTTAAAGTTGAAGTTACTTACTGTGGTTTGGCTATTTGAGTTAAATAATCAAACTTAAATGATATAGATTCAATAACGAAATGATTGGAGCTGAAAAATATGAGTAATATTGGTAAGAAAAGAGAGAAAGCCAGAGCTCTGGAAAAGAGCTTGAAAGGAGCCTTTACAATACGGCTGAAATACAGAGTGCTGCATCTGAGATCAAAAGAGAGGGCGTCCAGGGATGTCACTGATATGTTGGTTAGATATATACGTGGTGTAACGGCGCTCCAGTCAGTTCTCAGTATGAGGCCAGTAATCTTATAGACTATTTTAATTCTTGTTTTATTACTTTAATTGTTTTAATTCTTTTATTTAATTTTTTATTATACTTATAATCGTTATTACTATTACAGGTTTTGTAAATTTGTCTATTATTATTAATTTATTATTCTAAAAATTTTATAAATAATATAGATTTAATAAATTTTATTAATACAATTATTTATCACAATTCTTATTAATATTAATTTTAATATCACTATTGAAACAGTCTTGGCTATTATCATTATTGAGTTGTAGAATTATTTCCTTTGTTATAGTTGTTAAAGCTTATTTTAAATAGGAAAAGATAGTAAGTTTAATAGGCAAATTATAAATCAAGTTACATTAATTTAAACTGTAAGCTGTAAGTTAGTTACATTAAATTATTTTAAATTATTTTGAGTTGAGATTATCATAATAAGATTAGATAACAATAAAGTAGAAATTGTTAAGAGATAACAACGCTTAACAAGTTTCAGAGGAATTGGTAAAAGCCAAATAGGTTTTTAGATTAACGCAGTTTTGCAGATATGTATATGCATTGGGTATTATTGATAAGACAGAATTAAGAAGAGAACGGGGGAAGATTAAGTGTGGGGATTGTGTGGGAAATTAAGTAAATAAGGTGTCTGTAAATAGCGACACATGAGTTCCTCTTACAGGATACCCTAATTGATTGTTTTCCAAAAGTTAATTGTCATAGAGTAGGTTTGCAAAGATTCAAGATGTGTTTGTGTAACAGAGAGTATTAGCAGCGAGGAAGAAGCACCTATTTACAATCCTGCTAATAACCCGGGTAAAGTATTTAGTTTAGCATTAATTATATAACTAAATGCAAGACTTCTTTCAGCTGACAAATTCACATCTAACAAAGCTAAACTGCGTCGGTGCAGCGTGCGTCTAAAATCAGTTGATGTGTCACAAATCCACCATGACCTTAATGAGAAGCCTTCTGTTGCTAATCCTGGCGACCAAGATAATCGAGTGACAGAAAGTAGCGGCCGCGAAGAAGAAGCACCTATTTCCAATCTTGCCAATGGCCTAGGTAAAGTATTCAGTTTAGCATTCAAATACATAATTAAATGCAACACTTCTTTCAGCTGTCAAAACCACGTCTAACAAAGTTCAACTGCGTCGCAGCGCACGTCTAAAGTCAGATGATGTTTCGGAACGATCTAAACTTTTTGATGATAATATCAAACCATCAACAAGTTCAAACGTCCAGGGACCTATTCTCGTTGAAGCGCCACATTTACCTGTACACCGTGGTAAATTACGCGGTGTGTCAGCCGAGAAAAACAGCTAACAAAAATGTCAGAGGTGAATCCCTCGATAAACAAATTTAATGAACTCAAGCGGAAGCAAAGGAACGTGACCCCGCTGAGTAATTTTTTTTTTTTTTATTATTACTTGGCTTTTATTTATTGGATCTTCTCTTAATTTGAGACTAACAATAATTTTGCAAATCTTATAAATAAACAATTGTTAACAGTCTTCTTGGACTGTAAATTTACACGTGGCCCTAAAGTCTATCGTTGGGTTGGTAGGTCAATGCGACGAAGACGGGATCGGCTGCTCAACCTTATTAGGCCTCTCGCGAGGTGGTTGGGGTGCGTGGAAAGCTTGGCAAAGTACTTTGTCTTCTGTTCTGTTATAACATCTTTGACCGGCTGGATATTCAGGTCGCTTCGTATATTTTCGTTTCGAACGTACCACGGTGCCCCGGTGATGGATCTCAATATCTTTGACTGGGCTCGCTGGATAATATCAATATTGCTATTGCAAGCACTCCCCCATAATTGGGAGCCATAGGTCCAGATAGGTTTTAGCACAGAGTTGTAGAGCAGAACCTTGTGATCAAGACTAAGGGGCGAGCGAGCGTTAATAAGCCAGTGAAGACTGTTGGCTTTTAGTTTTAGGTGTGTTCTCTTTGCTTCGATGTGTCTGCGCCATGTGAGTCTTCTGTCGAGGTGAACTCCTAGGTACGTCACTTCGTTTGCTTGAGGGAGTACGGTGTTGTTTAATCTGAGCGGTGGACAATTTTGCCTGTTCAGGGTAAACGTAACGTGCTTGCATTTTTGTTCCTTTATTTTTATGCGCCAGTCGGATAGCCATTTTCTTTTTTTTTTTTTTTTTTCACAATACATGCCAGCCTGTTGCACGGACACATATAAGTAACGGCTACCCAATGACATATTAAATGGCGACACAAGGTCAGATATGTATTGAGTTCATAACTTCGCAAACACCCTGTTAGGGACCACGCGAAGAACGGATAGCACTTAAGCAATGGATGATTTGTTAAAGTGGACAGATTTGGCGGGTAGAGCACGAAATTGGTAGTGCGTTAATTTTGCAAAAGTTAGGCAAAATCATAGGTAATAATTGGTTGGTATAATAGGTATTGTATAATTTATTAGGTTGATAAAGTGTTTTCAAGGAACACTGGTTTTTTATTTAAAAGGATATATTTAGAGTGTTTAAAGGGTGTTAGTGCAAATAGTTTTAATGCTTAAGGAAGTTTTAGGTAAAGAATTGAAGGTTGTACTGAGGAATCGGAAGCTAGGCAATTGGAGGTAATATGGATAATTACTTGTTTAAAAGCTAAGAGGACAGTAGTTCTTAACGGAAGCTAGGCAATTGACGGTAATATGGATAATTACTTGTTTAAAAGCTAAGAGGACAGTAGTTCTTAACGGAAGCTAGGCAAATAATGGTAATATGGATATTCGCTTGTTTTAAAAGCTAAATGGACATTATTCTTAACGGAAGACATAAGGAAGGCGGTTATGTGAAGAATCGCTTGTTTTAGAAGCCAAGAGGACAGTAATTCTTAACGGAAGCTAAGCAATTGACGGTAATATGGATATTCGCTTGTTTTAAAAGCTAAATGGACATTATTCTTAACGGAAGACATAAGGAAGGCGGTGAAATGAAGAATCGCTTGTTTTAAAAGCTAAATGGACATTATTCTTAACGGAAGACATAAGGAAGGCGGTTAAATGAAGAATCGCTTGTTTTAGAAGCCAAGAGGACAATAATTCTTAAAAGAAGCTAGGCAATTGACGGTAATATGGATATTCGCTTGTTTTTAAAAGCTAAATGGGCATTATTCTTAACGGAAGACATAAGGAAGGCGGTTAAATGAAGAATCGCTTGTTTTAAAAGCTAAATGGACATTATTCTTAACGGAAGACATAAGGAAGGCGGTTATATGAAGTATCGCTTGTTTAAAAGCAAAGAGGGCAGTAGTTCTTAACGGAAGCTAGGCAATTGACGGTAATATGGATATTCGCTTGTTTTTAAAAGCTAAATGGACATTATTCTTAACGGAAGACATAAAGAAGGCGGTGAAATGAAGAATCGCTTGTTTTAAAAGCTAAATGGACATTATTCTTAACGGAAGACATAAGGAAGGCGGTTAAATGAAGAATCACTTGTTTTAAAAGCTATGAGGGCAGTAGTTCTTAACGGAAGCTAGGCAATTGACGGTAATATGGATATTCGCTTGTTTTTAAAAGCTAAATGGGCATTATTCTTAACGGAAGACATAAGGAAGGCGGTTAAATGAAGAATCGCTTGTTTTAAAAGCTAAATGGACATTATTCTTAACGGATTTTTTTCACAATACATGCCAGCCTGTTGCACGGACACATATAAGTAACGGCTACCCAATGACATATTAAATGGCGACACAAGGTCAGATATGTATTGAGTTCATAACTTCGCAAACACCCTGTTAGGGACCACGCGAAGAACGGATAGCACTTAAGCAATGGATGATTTGTTAAAGTGGACAGATTTGGCGGGTAGAGCACGAAATTGGTAGTGCGTTAATTTTGCAAAAGTTAGGCAAAATCATAGGTAATAATTGGTTGGTATAATAGGTATTGTATAATTTATTAGGTTGATAAAGTGTTTTCAAGGAACACTGGTTTTTTATTTAAAAGGATATATTTAGAGTGTTTAAAGGGTGTTAGTGCAAATAGTTTTAATGCTTAAGGAAGTTTTAGGTAAAGAATTGAAGGTTGTACTGAGGAATCGGAAGCTAGGCAATTGGAGGTAATATGGATAATTACTTGTTTAAAAGCTAATAGGACAGTAGTTCTTAACGGAAGCTAGGCAAATGATGGTAATATGGATATTCGCTTGTTTAAAAGCTAAATGGACATTATTCTTAACGGAAGACATAAGGAAGGCGGTTATATGAAGAATCGCTTGTTTAAAAGCAAAGAGGGCAGTAGTTCTTAACGGAAGCTAGGCAATTGACGGTAATATGGATATTCGCTTGTTTTAAAAGCTAAATGGACATTATTCTTAACGGAAGACATAAGGAAGGCGGTGAAATGAAGAATCGCTTGTTTTAAAAGCTAAATTTTTTTTTTTTTCACAATACATGCCAGCCTGTTGCACGGACACATATAAGTAACGGCTACCCAATGACATATTAAATGGCGACACAAGGTCAGATATGTATTGAGTTCATAACTTCGCAAACACCCTGTTAGGGACCACGCGAAGAACGGATAGCACTTAAGCAATGGATGATTTGTTAAAGTGGACAGATTTGGCAGGTAGAGCACGAAATTGGTAGTGCGTTAATTTTGCAAAAGTTTGGTAACTTAGGCAAAATCATAGGTAATAATTGGTTGGTATAATAGGTATTGTATAATTTATTAGGTTGATAAAGTGTTTTCAAGGAACACTGGTTTTTTATTTAAAAGGATATATTTAGAGTGTTTAAAGGGTGTTAGTGCAAATAGTTTTAATGCTTAAGGAAGTTTTAGGTAAAGAATTGAAGGTTGTACTGAGGAATCGGAAGCTAGGCAATTGGAGGTAATATGGATAATTACTTGTTTAAAAACTAAGAGGACAGTAGTTCTTAACGGAAGCTAGGCAATTGACGGTAATATGGATAATTACTTGTTTAAAAGCTAAGAGGACAGTAGTTCTTAACGGAAGCTAGGCAAATAATGGTAATATGGATATTCGCTTGTTTTAAAAGCTAAATGGACATTATTCTTAACGGAAGACATAAGGAAGGCGGTTATATGAAGAATCGCTTGTTTAAAAGCAAAGAGGGCAGTAGATCTTAACGGAAGCTAGGCAATTGACGGTAATATGGATATTCGCTTGTTTTAAAAGCTAAATGGACATTATTCTTAACGGAAGACATAAGGAAGGCGGTTAAATGAAGAATCGCTTGTTTTAAAAGCAAATGGACATTATTCTTAACGGAAGACATAAGGAAGGCGGTTATATGAAGTATCGCTTGTTTAAAGAAAGAGGGCAGTAGTTCTTAACGGAAGCTAGGCAATTGATGGTAATATGGATAATCGCTTGTTTTAAAAGCTAAATGGACATTATTCTTAACGGAAGACATAAGGAAGGCGGTTAAATGAAGAATTGCTTGTTTTAGAAGCCAAGAGGACAATAATTCTTAACAGAAGCTAGGCAATTGACGGTAATATGGATATTCGCTTGTTTATAAAAGCGGCATTATTCTTAACGGAAGACATAAGGAAGGCGGTTAAATGAAGAATCGCTTGTTTTAAAAGCTAAATGGACATTATTCTTAACGGAAGACATAAGGAAGGCGGTTATATGAAGTATCGCTTGTTTAAAAGCAAAGAGGGCAGTAGATCTTAACGGAAGCTAGGCAATTGACGGTAATATGGATATTCGCTTGTTTTTTTTTTAAAAGCTAAATGGGCATTATTCTTAACGGAAGACATAAGGAAGGCGGTTAAATGAAGAATCGCTTGTTTTAAAAGCTAAATGGACATTATACTTAACGGAAGACATAAGGAAGGCAGTTATATGAAGTATCGCTTGTTTAAAAGCAAAGAGGGCAGTAGTTCTTAACGGAAGCTAGGCAATTGACGGTAATATGGATATTCGCTTGTTTTTAAAAGCTAAATGGACAGTATTCTTAACGGAAGACATAAGGAAGGCGGTTATATGAAGTATCGCTTGTTTAAAAGCAAGAGGGCAGTAGTTCTTAACGGAAGCTAGGCAAGTGATGGTAATATGGAGAATCGCTTGTTTTAAAAGCTAAATGGACATTATTCTTAACGGAAGACATAAGGAAGGCGGTTAAATGAAGAATTGCTTGTTTTAGAAGCCAAGAGGACAATAATTCTTAACAGAAGCTAGGCAATTGACGGTAATATGGATATTCGCTTGTTTATAAAAGCTAAATGGGCAGTATTCTTAACGGAAGACATAAGGAAGGCGGTTAAATGAAGAATCGCTTGTTTTAAAAGCTAAATGGACATTATTCGTAACGGAAGACATAAGGAAGGCGGTTGTGAAGAATCGCTTGTTTTAGAAGCCAAGAGGACAGTATTTCTTAACGGAAGCTAGGCAATTGGAGGTAATATGGATATTCGCTTGTTTTAAAAGCTAAATGGGCATTATTCTTAACGGAAGACATAAGGAAGGCGGTTAAATGAAGAATCGCTTGTTTTAGAAGCCAGGAGGACAGATAGTATATTCATAACTGCAAGCACCCAGTTGGACACGCAAGACGGATATCGCTTAGTTATGAAAAGCTAAAGTGGACAGATTTAGCGGTAGAGCACAAATGGTAGTGCGTTAATTGCAAGAGTCAGCTCATGGTTTTAGTTGGTATAATGGACGTATAATTTATTAGGTTGATAAGTGTTTCAAGGAACACTGGTTTTTATTTAAAAGGATATATTTATTTTTTTTTTCACAATACATGCCAGCCTGTTGCACGGACACATATAAGTAACGGCTACCCAATGACATATTAAATGGCGACACAAGGTCAGATATGTATTGAGTTCATAACTTCGCAAACACCCTGTTAGGGACCACGCGAAGAACGGATAGCACTTAAGCAATGGATGATTTGTTAAAGTGGACAAATTTGGCAGGTAGAGCACGAAATTGGTAGTGCGTTAATTTTGCAGAAGTTTGATAATTTAGGCAAAATCATAGGTAATAATTGGTTGGTATAATAGGTATTGTATAATTTATTTGGATGATAAAGTGTTTTCAAGGAACACTGGTTTTTTATTTAAAAGGATATATTTAGAGTGTTTAAAGGGTGTTAGTGCAAATAGTTTTAATGCTTAAGGAAGTTTTAGGTAAAGAATTGAAGGTTGTACTGAGGAATCGGAAGCTAGGCAATTGGAGGTAATATGGATAATTACTTGTTTAAAAGCTAATAGGACAGTAGTTCTTAACGGAAGCTAGGCAAATGATGGTAATATGGATATTCGCTTGTTTAAAAGCTAAATGGACATTATTCTTAACGGAAGACATAAGGAAGGCGGTTAAATGAAGAATCGCTTGTTTTTTTAAAAGCTAAATGGACATTATTCTTAACGGAAGACATAAGGAAGGCGGTTATGTGAAGAATCGCTTGTTTTAGAAGCCAAGAGGGCAGTAGTTCTTAACGGAAGCTAGGCAATTGACGGTAATATGGATATTCGCTTGTTTTAAAAGCTAGATGGACATTATTCTTAACGGGAGACATAAGGAAGGCGGTTAAATGAAGAATCGCTTGTTTTAGAAGCCAAGAGGACAGTAATTCTTAACGGAAACTAGGCAATTGACGGTAATATGGATATTCGCTTGTTTTAAAAGCTAAATGGACATAATTCTTAACGGAAGACATAAGGAAGGCGGTTAAATGAAGAATCGCTTGTTTTAGAAGCTAAATGGACATTATTCTTAACGGAAGCTAGTCAATTGACGGTAATATGGATATTCGCTTGTTTTTAAAAGCTAAATGGACATTATTCTTAACGGAAGACATAAGGAAGGCGGTTAAATGAAGAATCGCTTGTTTTAAAAGCTAAATGGACATTATTCTTAACGGAAGACATAAGGAAGGCGGTTATATGAAGGATCGCTTGTTTAAAAGCAAAGAGGGCAGTAGTTCTTAACGGAAGCTAGGCAATTGACGGTAATATGGATAATCGCTTGTTTTAAAAGCTAGATGGACATTATTCTTAACGGAAGACATAAGGAAGTTTTTTTTTTTTTTTCACAATACATGCCAGCCTGTTGCACGGACACATATAAGTAACGGCTACCCAATGACATATTAAATGGCGACACGAGGTCAGATATGTATTGAGTTCATAACTTCGCAAACACCCTGTTAGGGACCACGCGAAGAACGGATAGCACTTAAGCAATGGATGATTTGTTAAAGTGGACAGATTTGGCGGGTAGAGCACGAAATTGGTAGTGCATTAATTTTGCAAAAGTTTGGTAACTTAGACAAAATCATAGGTAATAATTGGTTGGTATAATAGGTATTGTATAACTTATTAGGTTAAAGTGTTTTCAAGGAACACTGGTTTTTTATTTAAAAGGATATATTTAGAGTGTTTAAAGGGTGTTAGTGCAAATAGTTTTAATGCTTAAGGAAGTTTAGGTAAAGAATTGAAGGTTGTACTGGGGAATCGCTTGTTTAAAAGCTAAAAGGACAGTAATTCTTAACGGGAGCTAGGCAATTGGAGGTAATATGGATAATTACTTGTTTAAAAGCTAAGAGGACAGTAGTTCTTAACGGAAGCTAGGCAAATGATGGTAATATGGATATTCGCTTGTTTTAAAAGCTAAATGGACATTATTCTTAACGGAAGACATAAGGAAGGCGGTTATGTGAAGAATCGCTTGTTTTAGAAGCCAAGAGGACAGTAGTTCTTAACGGAAGCTAGGCAATTGGAGGTAGTATGGATATTCGCTTGTTTTAAAAGCTAAATGGACATAATTCTTAACGGAAGACATAAGGAAGGCGGTTAAATGAAGAATCGCTTGTTTTTTTAAAAGCTAAATGGACATTATTCTTAACAGATTTTAAAAGCTAAATGGACATTATTCTTAACGGAAGATTTTTTATTTTTTTTTTCACAATACATGCCAGCCTTTTTTTTTTTTTTATTTTTTTTTCACAATACATGCCAGCCTTTTTTTTTTTTTTTTTCACAATACATGCCAGCCTGTTGCACGGACACATATAAGTAACGGCTACCCAATGACATATTAAATGGCGACACAAGGTCAGATATGTATTGAGTTCATAACTTCGCAAACACCCTGTTAGGGACCACGCGAAGAACGGATAGCACTTAAGCAATGGATGATTTGTTAAAGTGGACAGAATTGGCAGGTAGAGCACGAAATTGGTAGTGCGTTAATTTTGCAAAAGTTTGGTAACTTAGGCAAAATCATAGGTAATAATTGGTTGGTATAATAGGTATTGTATAATTTATTAGGATGATAAAGTGTTTTCAAGAACACTGGTTTTTTATTTAAAAGGATATATTTAGAGTGTTTAAAGGGTGTTAGTGCAAATAGTTTTAATGCTTAAGGAAGTTTTAGGTAAAGAATTGAAGGTTGTACTGAGGAATCGGAAGCTAGGCAATTGGAGGTAATATGGATAATTACTTGTTTAAAAGCTAATAGGACAGTAGTTCTTAACGGAAGCTAGGCAAATGATGGTAATATGGATATTCGCTTGTTTTAAAAGCTAAATGGACATTATTCTTAACGGAAGACATAAGGAAGGCGGTTATGTGAAGAATCGCTTGTTTTAGAAGCCAAGAGGACAGTAATTCTTAACGGAAGCTAGGTTAACGGAAGCTAGGCAATTGGAGGTAGTATGGATATTCGCTTGTTTTAAAAGCTAAATATGGACATAATTCTTAACGGAAGACATAAGGAAGGCGGTTAAATGAAGAATCGCTTGTTTTTTTAAAAGCTAAATGGACATTATTCTTAACGGAAGACATAAGGAAGGCGGTTATGTGAAGAATCGCTTGTTTTAGAAGCCAAGAGGACAGTAATTCTTAACGGAAGCTAGGCAATTGACGGTAATATGGATATTCGCTTGTTTTAAAAGCTAAATGGACATAATTCTTAACGGAAGACATAAGGAAGGCGGTTAAATGAAGAATCGCTTGTTTTTTAAAAGCTAAATGGACATTATTCTTAACGGAAGACATAAGGAAGGCGGTTAGTATGAAGAATCGCTTGTTTTAGAAGCCAAGAGGACAGTAATTCTTAACGGAAGCCAGGCAATTGACGGTAATATGGATATTCGCTTGTTTTAAAAGCTAAATGGACATTATTCTTAACGGAAGACATAAGGGAAGGCGGTTAAATGAAGTGTCGCTTGTGTTTTTTGCAAGCTAACTGGACATTATTCTTAACGGAAGACATAAGGAAGGCGGTTATGTGAAGAATCGCTTGTTTTAGAAGCCAAGAGGACAGTAATTCTTAACGGAAGCTAGGCAATTGACGGTAATATGGATATCTCGCTTGTTTTAAAAGCTAAATGGACATTATTCTTAACGGAAGACATAAGGAAGGCGGTTAAATGAAGAATCGCTTGTTTTTAAAAGCTAAATGGACATTATTCTTAAC
>JAWNND010001106.1:0-19273 GCA_035043265.1 Drosophila testacea | reverse complement strand
TGTAATAGTAATAACGATTATAAGTATAATAAAAATTAAATAAAAGAATTAAAACAATTAAAGTAATAAAACAAGAATTAAAATAGTCTATAAGGTTACTGGCCTCATGCTGAGAACTGACTGGAGCGCCGATACACCACGTATATATCTAACCAACATATCAGTGACATCGCTGGACGCCCTCTCCTTTGATCTCAGATGCAGCACTCTGTATTTCAGCCGTATCGTAAAGGTTCCTTTCCAGCTCTTTTCCAGAGCTCTGGCTTTCTCTCTTTTCTTACCAATATTACTCATATTTTTCAGCTTCAATCGTTCCGTTATGGAATCTATATCATTTAAGTTTGATTATTTAACTCAAATAGCCAAACCACAGTAAGTAACTTTAACTTTAACTTTAACTGTAACTTTAATACCCTCTTAACATAAGCGCTCCTTAACATATCTTCCAACCCTTTAGCATCTGTTAAAATTAAATATATTCTAATCTATTCCTTAACTTTTATTAAAGTAATCTTCTAACTCTCTAACTCTTGTTAAGATCTAATATCCTTTCAACCTTTTTAACTTTAACAAAAGTAAAACTTCTATCTCTCTAACTCTTGTTAAGATCTAATATCCTTTTAACCTTTTTAACTTTAACAAAAGTAAAACTTCCAACAATGCCTTCAACTCTCTTACTTCTGCTTTGCACTAATATTCCCAAACTCTAATACAAGCAACCCTTCAATATGACCTTCAACTCTCTCGTTTCCGTTATAAACTAATACCCTTTCAGCATTAAAAAAAAAAAAAAAAAGCTTATCTCCAATATAACCCTCAATTCTCTAGTCTCCGTTAAGAATTACTGTCCTCTTTGCTTTTAAACAAGCGATTCTTCATTTAACCGCCTTCCTTATGTCTTCCGTTAAGAATAATGTCCATTTAGCTTTTAAAACAAGCGAATATCCATATTACCGTCAATTGCCTAGCTTCCGTTAAGAACTACTGCCCTCTTGGCTTTTAAACAAGTGATTCTTCATATAACCGCCTTCCTTATGTCTTCCGTTAAGAATTATGTCCATTTAGCTTCTAAAACAAGCGATTCTTCATTTAACCGCCTTCCTTATGTCTTCCGTTAAGAATAATGTCCATTTAGCTTTTAAAACAAGCGAATATCCATATTACCGTCAATTGCCTAGCTTCCGTTAAGAATTACTGTCCTCTTGGCTTCTAAAACAAGCGATTCTTCATTTAACCGCCTTCCTTATGTCTTCCGTTAAGAATAATGTCCATTTAGCTTTTAAAACAAGCGAATATCCATATTACCGTCAATTGCCTAGCTTCCGTTAAGAATTACTGTCCTCTTGGCTTCTAAAACAAGCGATTCTTCATATAACCGCCTTCCTTATGTCTTCCGTTAAGAATAATGTCCATTTAGCTTTTAAAACAAGCGATTCTTCATTTAACCGCCTTCCTTATGTCTTCCGTTAAGAATAATGTCCATTTAGCTTTTAAAAAAACAAGCGATTCTTCATTTAACCGCCTTCCTTATGTCTTCCGTTAAGAATAATGTCCATTTAGCTTTTAAAACAAGCGAATATCCATATTACCGTCAATTGCCTAGCTTCCGTTAAGAATTACTGTCCTCTTGGTTCTAAAACAAGCGATTCTTCATTTAACGCCTTCCTTATGTCTTCCGTTAAGAATAATGTCCATTTAGCTTTTAAACAAGCGATTCTTCATATAACCGCCTTCCTTATGTCTTCCGTTAAGAATAATGTCCATTTAGCTTTTAAAAAACAAGCGATTCTTCATTTAACCGCCTTCCTTATGTCTTCCGTTAAGAATTATGTCCATTTAGCTTTTAAAAACAAGCGATTCTTCATTTAACCGCCTTCCTTATGTCTTCCGTTAAGAATAATGTCCATTTAGCTTTTAAAACAAGCGAATATCCATATTACCGTCAATTGCCTAGCTTCCGTTAAGAATTACTGTCCTCTTGGCTTCTAAAACAAGCGATTCTTCATTTAACCGCCTTCCTTATGTCTTCCGTTAAGAATAATGTCCATTTAGCTTTTAAACAAGCGATTCTTCATATAACCGCCTTCCTTATGTCTTCCGTTAAGAATAATGTCCATTTAGCTTTTTAAAAACAAGCGATTCTTCATTTAACCGCCTTCCTTATGTCTTCCGTTAAGAATAATGTCCATTTAGCTTTTAAAACAAGCGAATATCCATATTACCGTCAATTGCCTAGCTTCCGTTAAGAATTACTGTCCTCTTGGCTTCTAAAACAAGCGATTCTTCACATAACCGCCTTCCTTATGTCTTCCGTTAAGAATAATGTCCATCTAGCTTTTAAAAAACAAGCGATTCTTCATTTAACCGCCTTCCTTATGTCTTCCGTTAAGAATTATGTCCATTTAGCTTTAAAACAAGCGAATATCCATATTACCGCTCACCAACAGCTTCCGTTAAGAATTACTGTCCTCTTGGCTTCTAAAACAAGCGATTCTTCATATAACCGCCTTCCTTATGTCTTCCGTTAAGAATAATGTCCATTTAGCTTTTAAAATCAAGCGATTCTTCATTTAACCGCCTTCCTTATGCCTTCCGTTAAGAATTATGTCCATTTAGCTTTTAAAAAAAACAAAGCGAATATCCATATTACCGTCAATTCGCCTAGCTTCCGTTAAGAACTACTGCCCTCTTGGCTTCTTAAACAAGCGATTCTTCATTTAACCGCCTTCCTTATGTCTTCCGTTAAGAATAATGTCCATTTAGCTTTAAAACAAGCGATTCTTTTTCATTTAACCGCCTTCCTTATGTCTTCCGTTAAGAATAATGTCCATTTAGCTTTAAAAGCAAGTGAATATCCATATAACCGTCAATTGCCTAGCTTCCATTAGGAACTACTGCCCTTTGCTTTTAAACAAGCGATTCTTCATATAACCGCCTTCCTTATGCTCTTCCGTTAAGAATAACGTCCATTTAGGCTTTTAAAACAAGCGAATATCCATATTACCGTCAATTGCCTAGCTTCCGTTAAGAATTACCGTCCTCTTGGCTTCTAAAACAAGCGATTCTTCATATAACCGCCTTCCTTATGTCTTCCGTTAAGAATAATGTCCATTTAGCTTTTAAAACAAGCGATTCTTCATTTAACCGCCTTCCTTATGTCTTCCGTTAAGAATAATGTCCATTTAGCTTTTAAAACAAGCGAATATCCATATTACCGTCAATTGCCTAGCTTCCGTTAAGAATTACTGTCCTCTTGGCTTCTAAAACAAGCGATTCTTCACATAACCGCCTTCCTTATGTCTTCCGTTAAGAATAATGTCCATTTAGCTTTTAAAAAACAAGCGATTCTTCATTTAACCGCCTTCCTTATGTCTTCCGTTAAGAATAATGTCCATTTAGCTTTTAAAACAAGCGAATATCCATATTACCGTCAATTGCCTAGCTTCCGTTAAGAATTACTGTCCTCTTGGCTTCTAAAACAAGCGATTCTTCATATAACCGCCTTCCTTATGTCTTCCGTTAAGAATAATGTCCATTTAGCTTTTAAAAACAAGCGATTCTTCATTTAACCGCCTTCCTTATGCCTTCCGTTAAGAATTATGTCCATTTAGCTTTTAAAACAAGCGAATATCCATATTACCGTCAATTGCCTAGCTTCCGTTAAGAATTACTGTCCTCTTGGCTTCTAAAACAAGCGATTCTTCATTTAACCGCCTTCCTTATGTCTTCCGTTAAGAATAATGTCCATTTAGCTTTTAAACAAGCGATTCTTCATATAACCGCCTTCCTTATGTCTTCCGTTAAGAATAATGTCCATTTAGCTTTTAAAAACAAGCGATTCTTCATTTAACCGCCTTCCTTATGTCTTCCGTTAAGAATAATGTCCATTTAGCTTTTAAAACAAGCGAATATCCATATTACCGTCAATTGCCTAGCTTCCGTTAAGAATTACTGTCCTCTTGGCTTCTAAAACAAGCGATTCTTCACATAACCGCCTTCCTTATGTCTTCCGTTAAGAATAATGTCCATTTAGCTTTTAAAAACAAGCGATTCTTCATTTAACCGCCTTCCTTATGTCTTCCGTTAAGAATAATGTCCATTTAGCTTTTAAACAAGCGAATATCCATATTACCATCATTTGCCTAGCTTCCGTTAAGAACTACTGTCCTCTTAGCTTTTAAACAAGTAATTATCCATATTACCTCCAATTACCTAGCTTCCGATTCCTCAGTACAACCTTCAATTCTTTACCTAAAACTTCCTTAAGCATTAAAACTATTTGCACTAACACCCTTTAAACACTCTAAATATATCCTTTTAAATAAAAAAACCAGTGTTCCTTGAAAACACTTTATCATCCTAATAAATTATACAATACCTATTATACCAACCAATTATTACCTATGATTTTGCCTAAGTTATCAAACTTCTGCAAAATTAACGCACTACCAATTTCGTGCTCTACCTGCCAAATTTGTCCACTTTAACAAATCATCCATTGCTTAAGTGCTATCCGTTCTTCGCGTGGTCCCTAACAGGGTGTTTGCGAAGTTATGAACTCAATACATATCTGACCTTGTGTCGCCATTTAATATGTCATTGGGTAGCCGTTACTTATATGTGTCCGTGCAACAGGCTGGCATGTATTGTGAAAAAAAAAAAAAATTGATCTTAAACATAAACATATAAAAATAATAAAAATAAAATTAAATGTAGAATTATATCTTAAAAAGGTTAAATCCAAATTCGAATTCAATTACAAACTTAAACATTGTTGCGCCCATATTTCAATTATCGATATTTCTTCTTCTTCGATATCTCTTTCACCGACACTAACCAACCTATCGATTGGGCCCGATAAACACAGATCAGTTCCACTCATCTCACTGCTGTCTTACTGAATACATTTTAAGCTCCATTATAAGTGCGCAAATTGTGTTTTTAAATATTAAAATTAAACAAATAAATAATTTCGGGCCGTTTAAAGGAAAAATAGGTGGAATCTGCAATCATTAAACAAGCAAAACATTATTATTCTGCGGTAAGCTCGTTTTGAAATAAATACTCTCTCCCACTTCCTAATTCTGATGCCAGTGGAGTCTCTGGAGCGCCAATGTCTGTCCAAAGAAGCCCTATCCTGGTAGATCTGTCCAGTTCTTCTAACCAACATGCGTCTTTTATATAGTGTTTATGTGTGCGTGTATTTGTGTGCTTGTGCTTTTATATATATAGTGTGTATATATGTGGTGGTATGTATGTATATTCTGCCGTTAGCCTGGGTTTGTGGCCTTTTCTCTCTCCCTCTCCTTCTTGTCTTGTCCGTCTGTGCAAATTAATGGCGCATAATTGTTTTACATACGCACATACACACATTCACATTCACACATGCACACATATATAGCTTTTGTGTCCTCACATGTATTTATTTATTATTTATTGCTTATTATTTCTATACAAATCCATAATTTTTACGTATTAAATTTCTTCTAAATAATAAAAATAAAATTGATCTTAAACATAAACATATAAAAATAATAAAAATAAAATTAAATGTAGAATTATATCTTAAAAAGGTTAAATCCAAATTCGAATTCAATTACAAACTTAAACATTGTTGCGCCCATATTTCAATTATCGATATTTCTTCTTCTTCGATATCTCTTTCACCGACACTAACCAACCTATCGATTGGGCCCGATAAACACAGATCAGTTCCACTCATCTCACTGCTGTCTTACTGAATACATTTTAAGCTCCATTATAAGTGCGCAAATTGTGTTTTTAAATATTAAAATTAAACAAATAAATAATTTCGGGCCGTTTAAAGGAAAAATAGGTGGAATCTGCAATCATTAAACAAGCAAAACATTATTATTCTGCGGTAAGCTCGTTTTGAAATAAATACTCTCTCCCACTTCCTAATTCTGATGCCAGTGGAGTCTCTGGAGCGCCAATGTCTGTCCAAAGAAGCCCTATCCTGGTAGATCTGTCCAGTTCTTCTAACCAACATGCGTCTTTTATATAGTGTTTATGTGTGCGTGTATTTGTGTGCTTGTGCTTTTATATATATAGTGTGTATATATGTGGTGGTATGTATGTATATTCTGCCGTTAGCCTGGGTTTGTGGCCTTTTCTCTCTCCCTCTCCTTCTTGTCTTGTCCGTCTGTGCAAATTAATGGCGCATAATTGTTTTACATACGCACATACACACATTCACATTCACACATGCACACATATATAGCTTTTGTGTCCTCACATGTATTTATTTATTATTTATTGCTTATTATTTCTATACAAATCCATAATTTTTACGTATTAAATTTCTTCTAAATAATAAAAATAAAATTGATCTTAAACATAAACATATAAAAATAATAAAAATAAAATTAAATGTAGAATTATATCTTAAAAAGGTTAAATCCAAATTCGAATTCAATTACAAACTTAAACATTGTTGCGCCCATATTTCAATTATCGATATTTCTTCTTCTTCGATATCTCTTTCACCGACACTAACCAACCTATCGATTGGGCCCGATAAACACAGATCAGTTCCACTCATCTCACTGCTGTCTTACTGAATACATTTTAAGCTCCATTATAAGTGCGCAAATTGTGTTTTTAAATATTAAAATTAAACAAATAAATAATTTCGGGCCGTTTAAAGGAAAAATAGGTGGAATCTGCAATCATTAAACAAGCAAAACATTATTATTCTGCGGTAAGCTCGTTTTGAAATAAATACTCTCTCCCACTTCCTAATTCTGATGCCAGTGGAGTCTCTGGAGCGCCAATGTCTGTCCAAAGAAGCCCTATCCTGGTAGATCTGTCCAGTTCTTCTAACCAACATGCGTCTTTTATATAGTGTTTATGTGTGCGTGTATTTGTGTGCTTGTGCTTTTATATATATAGTGTGTATATATGTGGTGGTATGTATGTATATTCTGCCGTTAGCCTGGGTTTGTGGCCTTTTCTCTCTCCCTCTCCTTCTTGTCTTGTCCGTCTGTGCAAATTAATGGCGCATAATTGTTTTACATACGCACATACACACATTCACATTCACACATGCACACATATATAGCTTTTGTGTCCTCACATGTATTTATTTATTATTTATTGCTTATTATTTCTATACAAATCCATAATTTTTACGTATTAAATTTCTTCTAAATAATAAAAATAAAATTGATCTTAAACATAAACATATAAAAATAATAAAAATAAAATTAAATGTAGAATTATATCTTAAAAAGGTTAAATCCAAATTCGAATTCAATTACAAACTTAAACATTGTTGCGCCCATATTTCAATTATCGATATTTCTTCTTCTTCGATATCTCTTTCACCGACACTAACCAACCTATCGATTGGGCCCGATAAACACAGATCAGTTCCACTCATCTCACTGCTGTCTTACTGAATACATTTTAAGCTCCATTATAAGTGCGCAAATTGTGTTTTTAAATATTAAAATTAAACAAATAAATAATTTCGGGCCGTTTAAAGGAAAAATAGGTGGAATCTGCAATCATTAAACAAGCAAAACATTATTATTCTGCGGTAAGCTCGTTTTGAAATAAATACTCTCTCCCACTTCCTAATTCTGATGCCAGTGGAGTCTCTGGAGCGCCAATGTCTGTCCAAAGAAGCCCTATCCTGGTAGATCTGTCCAGTTCTTCTAACCAACATGCGTCTTTTATATAGTGTTTATGTGTGCGTGTATTTGTGTGCTTGTGCTTTTATATATATAGTGTGTATATATGTGGTGGTATGTATGTATATTCTGCCGTTAGCCTGGGTTTGTGGCCTTTTCTCTCTCCCTCTCCTTCTTGTCTTGTCCGTCTGTGCAAATTAATGGCGCATAATTGTTTTACATACGCACATACACACATTCACATTCACACATGCACACATATATAGCTTTTGTGTCCTCACATGTATTTATTTATTATTTATTGCTTATTATTTCTATACAAATCCATAATTTTTACGTATTAAATTTCTTCTAAATAATAAAAATAAAATTGATCTTAAACATAAACATATAAAAATAATAAAAATAAAATTAAATGTAGAATTATATCTTAAAAAGGTTAAATCCAAATTCGAATTCAATTACAAACTTAAACATTGTTGCGCCCATATTTCAATTATCGATATTTCTTCTTCTTCGATATCTCTTTCACCGACACTAACCAACCTATCGATTGGGCCCGATAAACACAGATCAGTTCCACTCATCTCACTGCTGTCTTACTGAATACATTTTAAGCTCCATTATAAGTGCGCAAATTGTGTTTTTAAATATTAAAATTAAACAAATAAATAATTTCGGGCCGTTTAAAGGAAAAATAGGTGGAATCTGCAATCATTAAACAAGCAAAACATTATTATTCTGCGGTAAGCTCGTTTTGAAATAAATACTCTCTCCCACTTCCTAATTCTGATGCCAGTGGAGTCTCTGGAGCGCCAATGTCTGTCCAAAGAAGCCCTATCCTGGTAGATCTGTCCAGTTCTTCTAACCAACATGCGTCTTTTATATAGTGTTTATGTGTGCGTGTATTTGTGTGCTTGTGCTTTTATATATATAGTGTGTATATATGTGGTGGTATGTATGTATATTCTGCCGTTAGCCTGGGTTTGTGGCCTTTTCTCTCTCCCTCTCCTTCTTGTCTTGTCCGTCTGTGCAAATTAATGGCGCATAATTGTTTTACATACGCACATACACACATTCACATTCACACATGCACACATATATAGCTTTTGTGTCCTCACATGTATTTATTTATTATTTATTGCTTATTATTTCTATACAAATCCATAATTTTTACGTATTAAATTTCTTCTAAATAATAAAAATAAAATTGATCTTAAACATAAACATATAAAAATAATAAAAATAAAATTAAATGTAGAATTATATCTTAAAAAGGTTAAATCCAAATTCGAATTCAATTACAAACTTAAACATTGTTGCGCCCATATTTCAATTATCGATATTTCTTCTTCTTCGATATCTCTTTCACCGACACTAACCAACCTATCGATTGGGCCCGATAAACACAGATCAGTTCCACTCATCTCACTGCTGTCTTACTGAATACATTTTAAGCTCCATTATAAGTGCGCAAATTGTGTTTTTAAATATTAAAATTAAACAAATAAATAATTTCGGGCCGTTTAAAGGAAAAATAGGTGGAATCTGCAATCATTAAACAAGCAAAACATTATTATTCTGCGGTAAGCTCGTTTTGAAATAAATACTCTCTCCCACTTCCTAATTCTGATGCCAGTGGAGTCTCTGGAGCGCCAATGTCTGTCCAAAGAAGCCCTATCCTGGTAGATCTGTCCAGTTCTTCTAACCAACATGCGTCTTTTATATAGTGTTTATGTGTGCGTGTATTTGTGTGCTTGTGCTTTTATATATATAGTGTGTATATATGTGGTGGTATGTAAGTATATTCTGCCGTTAGCCTGGGTTTGTGGCCTTTTCTCTCTCCCTCTCCTTCTTGTCTTGTCCGTCTGTGCAAATTAATGGCGCATAATTGTTTTACATACGCACATACACACATTCACACATGCACACATATATAGCTTTTGTGTCCTCACATATATTTATTTATTATTTATTGCTTATTATTTCTATACAAATCCACATTTTTCCCATAATTTTTACGTATTAAATTTCTTTTAAATAATAAAATTGAACTTCAACATAAACTTAAAAGAATAATAAAAAATAAAATTTAAATTAAATAAAAATGCAAAAGAAAACAATTAACACATCTTAAATAATTTTGCAAATTTCTTTGCATTTACAACGAGTTAGAACAGTGTGAAAGTGAAAAACAATAGTGAATAATTAAAATCCTTTTGTGAAACAGTGACTGCCTCTAAATATCTCATTCAATCATCTTGACTGAATTGGCTCCTCCTCCACATTATACATTCAACAATTATTAACATTAAATTAATTACACTACTCCTTGAACTTAACTTGGTTCACTCAAACTAAATAATTAACAAAACTTAAGAAACTAATAACCTAACATAAGCAATACTACTTATGCTCTCCAAAACTAAAACAAATCCACATATCTTCTCACTTCAGACTACAACAAAATGCCAACACCAAAAAACACAAAAAAACGTACACCTCCAAAACCAAAAAACAAAACACCAGATACATCAACGAGCACCCCAACCACCTCCAAGCCTAAAAATGCCATTCAGACCAAGACTTTGAATGACATTAAAGTCCAAGTCGCGAATTATTGTGAGGCTGCTTCGTCAACTTTAAAAACAGGAACCCCCCTAAAAAAGTGTAATGCCACATTAGGCTTAGCAGGCACAAGCGTGGAAATTATCATCTCTGATGATGAGGATTCACCAACCGGAATTGTTACTCAGGAGCCAAATAGCAACCCTTCCGAAACTGATAAGACAAAACTGGACGACGAACTGGAGCCGCCGAAGAAAATAAATAAAAAACCAACGCAGAGTAATAATGGTTTAGGCTTTGCTCAGAGTCGCGAAGATGCAGAGGAAATGCGTTTCATGGCCGCAATGGCCAATGTACTAGAAGCCAAAAGAAAAGAAACTGAGATCGAAAATGAAAACGAAAAACTAAAGCAGGCCGTTATGGACGCCAAAGCAAATCCAGACCGAAACAATGATGAATCTCTACCAAACTCAGGAAAAGAAGAGGAACTCTTTGACTTACTAATCCGACCAGTCTCGGATGCGGGAAGCCTGATTGATAAGACTGTTGAGGCCATTGGATCGGAAGGATACACAATAAGGCCAGCCAAAGGAGGTCTTTTATTTGAAACCAAATCAACCCAAATAAAGACTGCTCTTTTAAACCATTTTAAAGATAATCCAAACTGCCAACAACAAACACCAAAAGAAAACCAAATTCCAGGCATCTACAAAGTCATTATAAGAAACCTTTATCCAACAACTTCTTTTGAGTGGATACATAAACAACTAGCGTCTCTCAACTATACAGTCATACACGCAGAAAATATAGTTGGAAGCCGCTCCCAACAACCCACAAAAGATTTTAGAGTGGAGTTACTCTATAAAGAAAACATTACAGACATCCTAAAGATTAAAAAGCTTGGTCCTTGCATGGTCAACATTGTACGGCCCACTTACTCCAAAGGAGTTTATCAATGCAATAAATGTCAAGGTTTTGGGCACAAGATAAATGAATGCCCAATTCAGGGTTACATATGCTTCAAATGCGCGGGAGCCCATCACCCAAATTTATGCACCAAGCCACGTAATCTACCAGGTAAATGCATAAACTGCAACGGTGACCACTTAGCCATCTTCCCAGGATGTCCAGTCTACAAAGAAGCCAGCAGACAGCTAACTCCAAATAGTGCGACACAACAAGCTCTACATGCTATAGAATCCTTGGGATGGATTCAAGAACCACAATTTAATAAAGCACTACAACCTTTTACAGTGGTCCACGAACCATACGTTTCCCCCCCACCCATTCAGAGGGAAACTCCCACCATCATCCACACTACAATCCTACGCCCTCGGAACGTAAATCAGGAGATTTCCATTGACCCTCTCCACCAGCAGTAGAGGACTATTGATTTGATGCCACAGCACCAAAGAAGAATTACAAAGAGTAGAACAAAATATAAGTTGAAACATAGGTTTCCCAATACTTCTTTCTTTTCTCTCTTTTCATTTTACTTTAACTTAATTACAAATATGTTTTTCATCCAACCTCAATTTAGCTTTAACACCAAAAGTTGTTCAATGTTATTACCCTAAGAATTTAACATAAATGCATCAACCAAATTGAAAAAGGTAAAATTAATTTAGCCAGTATTAAATCCTCCTAAAAATGAAAAACATGAAAAGTCTGCGAAGCCATAAAGGCCTTTTATTATTAAGATTTAAAACCTAAAAGAAAAACAAATGAAGAAATTAATTACCTAAACTACTAAAATCAAAACAAATTAGGAAAAGAAATGAGAACTCTCACTACTTATCTCCTAATATTATTTCAACGCAAAATCTTATTATTTAATCCAAATTGATTTATATAAATCATTTAGTTTTCAAATCTCTTTCAATTTACATTTGCAAAACATTCCCTTACCAAGAGTAGAACGGGAATATTTGTTGAAGGACAGGATCCCTGTTACTTCTCTCTTCATCTTATTCAATCCCATTTAATTTCATTTTCTATACTTTATAAATTTGCATATAGCAAGTTGCCCTGAGAATTTAACATTAATGCATCAACCAAATTGAAAAAGGTAAAATTAATTTATCCAGTATTAAATCCTCCTAAAAATAAAAAACATGAAAAGTCTATGAAGTCATAAAGACCTTTTATTATTAAGATTTAAAAATTTAAACAAAATCAAATGAAGAAATAAATAATCACAAGTCTCTGCTGAAATAAAATAAAAAAATTGTTTTCTTTTAATTTATTAAATTATTTGTTATCGCTATTCCCAAATATTATCTTTTATTATTACTAATATAACTTTACCCTTTTTTCTCTCCCCTCCCACACCACTATATGTCTCCACACAGCCAGCAACACTCAAAGACAACTCCACAGATTAAATTATACTTAAATAATACACAACTTAAAAAAAAATAAATTTAGAATAAATTGACAAATACCTAAAATACCACCTAATCACTTACCTAACTAAATTAAAAACCATTAAAATCCTTCACACAATCTTAACAGCTATCTCAACAATAAAAACATATCAATCATTAACAAAATGCAAAACAATAGCCCCCACATTAACCAAAACAAAGTTCTTAAGATTATCACTTGGAATGCAGCTGGAATTATTCCTAAATTGGACGAACTTGAACTTTTTATTCAACAAAATAACATTGATATTGTTCTTCTATCTGAAACTCACCTAATTGAATCAGACTCTATTCATATCAATGGTTTTGATATTTATTCTGCCAACCATCCATCAAACAATCGACGAGGAGGCTCTGCCCTTATAATCAACCACAACATAGAACATATTGCACTCCCAACCATAATAACCCAAGCCATTCAAATTACTCCAGTTTCTATCAGCCTCACTAATCAACCTCGCACTACCATTGCTGCCATATACTGCCCACCTCAAAGAGGATTAACAACCGAAGCCTTTACACTAATTTTTAAACTCTTCGAACCTCGTTTCCTAATAGCCGGTGATTGGAATGCTCAACACACCTGGTGGGGCAATCAACGTGCTACTCCTAGTGGCACCCAACTCATAAACTGCATAAGAAATCATAACTATAACATCCTAGCCACAGGCTCCCCAACACACTTCCCATACGATCAAAGTAAAAGACCCTCTGCAATAGACTTTGCAGTATACAGTGGCATTCGAAACAATCACCTTCATATTGAATCCTCACTTGATCTAGGATCTGATCACCTCCCACTTAAAATCTCCCTTTCAAGCAAACCAATAGTAATTTCTACCAAGAAATCCATCCTTCCAGCAAATGCTGACATTAAAAAATTTCACTTCTGGCTAAACCAAAACATACATCTTAACACAGAAATATCGTCAGGACAAGACATAGAAGATGCTGTTGATATTCTAACTAGAAACATCCACCAAGCAGCAATATATGCTAACAGCACCTCCTCTTATCTTCCCTTAAATAGCCGCTTTCGCTTACACCACACCCCTAACAGACGAATTCAAAACATGCTAATAGCCAAAAGATTCTTCAAATATAACCATCTTGTCCTTCGAAATAGTGACGCCAGAAGACTCCACAAGATAACATCCAAAAGACTCAAAAAAGCCCTAAAAGAAAGCAAAGCCAGACGCCTCGAAAGAACCTTAGCTTCAATTGATCACAAAGATAGATACAGTATGCAAAAACTCTGGAAGTTCACTAAACTGATCAAAAGAAAACCCACTCCTAACCTACCAGTCAAACGTCATACTAGCCCCACCAATTCACAAAATAATCAAAATCCCAACTATACTAATAACAATCAATTTTGCTGGTGCAAAACTAATTTAGAAAAAGCCGAAGCCTTTGCTCTGCATTTAGAACAAAGATTTACTCCTTTTTTACTAAACACAACTAATGAACGCCTCGAAATAATAAATCAAACCACAAATCAACATCCTCCAATAACAACAAACAACCCAAGCTTCCGCCCAATTACACTAAACGATGTCAAATCCCAAATTAAAAACCTTGAAAACAATAAATCTCCAGGACTAGATAAAATAGACAACAAAACTATTAAAGCTCTACCTGACTCTGCTCTTCTATACCTAACCCTGATATTTAACAACGTACTTCGACATGGTCATTTCCCACATCAATGGAAAATGGCAATTGTCACCATGATCCCCAAACCCGGAAAACCAACAGAAGAACTTAACTCATATAGACCAATAAGTCTTTTATCTGGATTATCTAAAATCCTCGAGCGACTTCTATTAACACGAATGTTTGAGACACAACTTTTTACTAGACATATCCCAGACCACCAGTTTGGCTTTCGATACCATCACAGTACTGACCAACAACTAGCCCGTGTAACACAATTTATCCTCAAAGCCTATGAAAAAAGTCACTACTGCTCTGCAGTCTTCATTGATATACAAGAAGCCTTTGATCGAGTCTGGCATCCAGGCCTCTTTTACAAACTCAAACCTATACTCCCACCAGTACTATACACTGTAGTTTGTCACTACTTAACTAATCGCCACTTTATGGTTGAATGTCATGAAGGAGCCAGGTCTAATCCTAAACCTATTATGGCAGGAGTCCCACAAGGTAGCGTTCTAGGCCCCATTCTATATACAATCTTTACTGCCGACCTCCCAACGCCTGAATCTATCCCCACCAACTTTCCCCGTAATAATATGGCACTTATAGCCACATATGCAGACGACACAGTCGTCATGTCCTCTGCTGAATCAGCATCAACTGCTATACGCCAAGTTGAGACCATGCTCTCAGCCCTATCTGACTGGTCTAATAAATGGTGCATTAAAATCAATGTCAACAAAACAGGCCATGTTCTTTATTCCCTACGTGACGATCTTAGTCAATTATACTACTCTCCCAAGCTTATGAACGAACCCATTGCTAACAAAGACTCACACACCTATCTTGGAGTAATACTAGATAAAAAACTAAACTTCTGTAAACATATCCTTAACCTTCAAAGAAAAAAACTAAATGACCGCACATCAAAACTAGACTGGCTAATAAACAAAAATAGCAAACTTCCATTAAACTGCAAAACCTTACTATACAAACAACTCATTGCCCCAGTATGGCAACATGCACTCCCCGTCTGGGGCTCCCTTACTAGTCAAACACAATTTGACAAGATAAATACATTCCAAAATACAATGCTTAGGAAAATTATAAACCCTCCATTACACACCACAAATGAAACAATTCACAACGTACTCAAAATTAATACTGTTGAAGAAATCTACAATAAAACTTCTACAAAACTTGCTGATCGTCTTAGCCAACATCCTAATATCGAAGCCAGAAAAATAATAGCTGCACCTTATACCCCATTTCGTCTAGCCAGAAGTCGAACTAGATATGTACAACAAATTAAAAACCACTTTATACCGCACCAGCAATATATGACTCCAATTCCTTTATCAGCCACAACCAGACAACCATTACATAACCTCTTTGAACTTCAAATTAAAAAAATAAACCTCCAGCAAAGAATAGATTCTCTACGCTCCTCACTTCCATTTGACACAAACACTACTGATCGAATCTTCACACTCCGCTTTCCAATGAGCGCAGGCGTCATGAATGAAATTAACCACAGAATTCATTCCCTAAATAATGAACTCCAACAAACTGAACGATTAATAACATCTCTCGAATCGCAAACACAACTCTAATAATAATATTGAGCATACTAACTCTTCTCCTCATAAAAATCTCTGCATAATATATACTGCTAAACTTCAGCTGAGGCAATCTTAACGCTGCTACTAATAATTCAATCTCCTTAATATAAACTCCACTTCTTGTTTCTTTATTGTAAACCTCACTCAATCCTCCACAATATAAATCCTTACAAATGTAAAATTAAATATAAATAAACTAATAAATGTAACATACAAAACTTTCCTTACTGAAAGCCCCTACCCATTTATCAACCTCACTAAATCACCTTAAATACCCAATAGCTTATAAGCAGTTTTAGCTAACCTAAAAGACTTTCCACATTCTTCTGTCTCACCAAAATTAATGCCTAAAATCAACTCTTAACATTCTAGCGGTGCTACCAAAATCAACATTCTCAACCTTCTCAATAAGAAACTCCAACTTCTGCAACTTTATTGTTACAACTACACAACGAAATACCCATACAATCAACTAACTATAGTTGCAATTAAAACAATTGTAGCCCTTTTCAAATTTTGATGTTAGCCCTTGGTGACCTAAAAATTCAACTAATTGAAATTTCCATGAGTTCTTGCGCTACCTTAAAAATTCCAACTAGTTGATATTATCATAAATTTCCTCATTAAGAAGCCCCACACTCGATAACCTTGTTCTAACCATACTCAGCGATATCGATAACTTCTGCATACAATCAGCAGACTCCTGACTATACAAATGCAATTGAAGCACTTTTCGATTTTTGGCGTGAGCCCTTACGTAACCTAAAAATCCAACTAATTGAAAATTCCATCAATCTCCTTACTAAAAGGCTTTATATTTGACAACCTTGTTTTAATCATACTCAGCAATATCGATTACCTCTACATACAATCAGCTGACACTTGATTCAACAAATATAATAAAAGCACTTTTTGAATTTTTTCGTGAATTTTTGCGCTACCTTAAAACTCCAACTTGTTGATTTTATCATCAATCTCCTTATTAGGAGCCTCCACATTTGATAACCTTACTCTAACCATACTCAGTAATATCGATAACTTCTGCATACAATCAGCTGACTCTTGACTCAACAAATGCAATCGAAACACTTTTTGATTTTTGGCGTGAGCTCATATGCAACATAAATATTCCAACTAGTTGGAATTAACATAATCTCCTTATTAAGAGACCCCCTCATTTGGCAACCTTATTTTGAACTTACTCAGTATTATTACAACTCCTACACACAATCAGCAGAATATCGATTCAACAAATGCAATTGAAGCACTTCTCGAATTTTGGCGTGAGAAACTCAAGCACTTTTAATTTTGGCGTGATCCCTTACGCAACCTAAAAATTCCAACTAGTTGAAATTAGCATTAATCTCCTCATTAATCTCCTTATTAAGAGACTTCTCATTTGGTAACCTTGTATTCACCATACACAGTTATACTAATAACTTCTACATACAATCAGCTGACTCTTGACCCCACAAATGCAATTGAAGCACTTTCCGAATTTTGGCGTTAGCTCTTACCTAACCTAAAAATTCCAACCAGTTGAAATTACCATAATTTCCTTATTAAGAGACCCCCTCATTTGGCAACCCTATTTTAACCTTAATCAGTAATATTTACAACTCCTACATACAATCAGCAGAAAATCGATTCAACAAATGCAATTGAAGCACTTCTCGAATTTTGTCGTGAGCAATTCAAGCACTTTTGAATTTTGGCATGATCCCTTACGCAACCTAAAAATTCCAACCAGTTGAAATTAACATTAATCTCCTTATTAAGAGACCCCTCATTTGGTAACTCTATTTTAACCTTAATCAGTAATATTGACAACTCCTACATACAATCAGCAGAATATCGATTCAACAAATGCAATTGAAGCACTTCTCGAATTTTGTCGTGAGCAATTCAAGCACTTTTGAATTTTGGCGTGATCCCTTACGCAACCTAAAAATTCCAACCAGTTGAAATTAATATTAATCTCCTTATTAAGAGACCCCTCTTTTGGTAACCTTGTATAACCATACTCAGTAACTATTGACTCAACAAATATAATAAAAGCACTTAAAAATTCCAACTTGTTGTTATAATCATAAATCATATCATATCATAAATCTCCTTATTAAGAAGCTCCACATCCGATAACTTTGTTCTGACCATACTCAGCAGTATCGATAACTTCTACATACAATCAGCTGACTCTTGACTCAACAAATATAATAGAAACACTTTTGAATTTTGGCATGAATTCTTGCGGTACCTTAAAATTCCAACTTGTTGATATTATATTATCATTAATCTCCTTATTAAGAGGCTCCACATTTGATAACTTTGTTTTTTAACCATACCCAGTAATATCGATAACTTCTGCATACAATCAGCTGACTCTTGTTTCAACAAATGCAATAGAAGCACTTATCGAAATTTGGCGCTAGCCCTTACGTAACCTCAAATCGCAACTAGTTGAAATTACCAATAACCTCATCATTAAGAGGCTCCACTTTCGGCCACCTTATTTAAGCCGCACCCAGTAATATTGATAATTTTTGCATAACTTATTAAGCTCTAACTATAATCCATGTTCGTCTCCAACAAGAAACCATCTCAAAATATAGTAAATTCTCTCCATATACCTCCAATTAGCAATATGCCATTACCCACCAACTTTCTATTCTACTAACCAACTAACATAAGCAGTAATAATGATGAAAACTGTCTGGGAATCTTTCCTAGACTAATATTCTGATACTGCTGTCATCTAATAAACCCCCCTATTTCACAATCAACAATAAAATCTGACCCAAATTCAACAACAAAGGCCCTGTCCAAATACAGGACATGAGCAGTTTTGTGAACTTGGTAACTCCACCTATAAAATAAAACTGACAATCTGATTACTCGCTGCTCGAGCAGATTGTATCCTCTCTCCTATAACAAAGCTTAATCCACCACACTCATGTTTCGCGTGGTCCCCTCGAGGGCGTAAGCGAACTGGCCAATCCTGGTCGCCCTTTATTATATGTGCCCTTGCAACAGGCAGGCATATATTATCAAAAAAAAAAAAAAAATTTCACAATCAACAATAAAATCTGACCCAAATTCAAAAACAAAGGCCCTGTCCAAATACAGGACATGAGCAGTTTTGTGAACTTGGTAACTCCACCTATAAAATAAAACTGACAATCTGATTACTCGCTGCTCGAGCAGATTGTATCCTCTCTCCTATAACAAAGCTTAATCCACCACACTCATGTTTCGCGTGGTCCCCTCGAGGGCGTAAGCGAACTGGCCAATCCTGGTCGCCCTTTATTATATGTGCCCTTGCAACAGGCAGGCATATATTATC
>JAWNND010001103.1:0-38184 GCA_035043265.1 Drosophila testacea | reverse complement strand
AAGAATTTTGTATGCCGCTAGATCCAGAATTTTGTATGCGGCTAAATTCAGAAGCTTGTTGTTGAAGCTCAACATTATTTCCTTCGTTAGTCATGTTGAGGTTATGTGAGAAAGTGTTTAACGGAATTTCACAGCGTTGAGAAAATGTAGCACGAGTAGTTTGATGCTATGTATGCGTATGTATTTCACAATGTTGTGTAAATTACGCGTGTAATATGCAAGAGTGTTAGTGACGCTGCTTGCATGTATGTATCACCAAGTCCAATATCTAGCGCGTGTTTCCAAAATAGGAGCGTCAGGGGTCACTAATTTTTAGTTACTTAGTGATTGTTCTATTAGACTAAAATTGTTATTTGTTTAAATAAAATGAAAATTTAGCTCCTATATCTTAATAATTTTTTGGCAATAATGTTTTCGTATTTCTGTAGCTGCGTGGCTATAAGAAACGTGTGTTCTGTATGAAGATTGGGATTAACTGTGAAAAGAATAAAAATATAATAGTATGACCAAATAAAGTTTCGGTAAAAATGTTGTAGGCCAATCCAGCGGAGTTGCCAGACTGGTTATTATCAGATCGCCACAGACTCTAGAGATGCGCAGCCACTGTACAGTCCAAATAGACAGTTACTTGAGATTTTGTTATAAGATTTGAAAAATAATTGTTAGTCTCAGACTTAAGAGAAGTTTCAACAAAAAAAAAGCAAAATAAATTTAAAAAAAAATGTGTCGTAAAAATTTCAAGTAGCGGTTCTGCATTTGAGCCGTTAAAAGAGATTGTTAAAGATTGTTTAAATCTCCCTTGGACATGGCCTTCTGAATGAGAACTTCAACGACAATCTATGTCAACGGAATTATGCACGCCCAATATACGGAAAATTTGCTAAAAGAGAACATTTTTTTAGACCCAGTACATTAAAAAAGTACAAACGGGTCTATTAAGTTTGTGCAAATGTGCGTAACAGGCAGAAGGAGGCGTGGCAGACCCCATAAAGTGTATATATTCTTGATCAGCGTCAACAGCGTCAACAGCCATGTCCGTCTGTCTGTCTGTCTGTCTGTCTGTCTGTCCCATTTTTGAACACCTAGATTTCAGAGACTATAAGAGCTAGAGACACCAAATTTGGCATGTAGGTTCTTATATATCTTGCATTGATCAAGTTTGTTTTAGATTTTTGCCACGCCCCCCTCCGCCCCAAGAAATTGAAAAACAAAATTTTAAAGACGAATAACAAGAGAACCTTTAAAACTTTGATTTTTGATTTATATATATAATAATCACTATAGTCCAAACCTCTCCTGAAAATTTCATTCCAATCAGTTGATAAACGCGGAAGTAATTCAACTAACAATGTTACAGGCAAAAGGAAGAAGAAGAGACGCTGGCGACCCCTATGCTTATCAAGTGGCGCCATCTATTGAATGGGACGCAACATTGAAGAACAATCTTTAGTGAACGCATTGCACTAAAAAAGTACTGGGTCTCCTACTGTCGAGCTTGCTCCACTGTAGCTTACTGCATTTTTTGCTATTAATTTATCTATATACTGGGGGGCTGGCCCCTGCTCGCCAACCCCCGGCTCGCTACGACCACTGAAGTCTCGGGGAGATATGTGGAGTGAAAATAGGGGGCAGTTCACACAGCTAAAGCCGGACCTTACGTCATTTCTAATAAGAAAAGAGGTAATTTAAATTCAATTTTTCCTGCAATTGTTCTGGGTCTGCAATAAGTTTTTGAATGAGGGTGCGAGAAGGTCTATTGTTTTTTTTCTGGCTATCAGACATGTGGTCAGCTCGAACTTTTATATTATTTATAGTTTGCGCTGGTCGTTTTTTTGATACGAACTCGGCTATTGCCATCTACTATTAGGATGTAATTTTTGACGTCGATTACGACGCACAGTGGCTCAATCAAAAATCAAATCTCACGAGTCAGAATCTGGGAAAACGTGAAATGCAGTTAGGTAGAGAATTGTTTGAAGCTTACAGACCTAACTTTCTTTTTTCGTTTGGGTAATTTGCTTCGGTGGTAGAGCTCGTCAAACATGAAAATTTTGTTCATGTTCTAATCAAAATGTTTTTTTTTGACGAAATTGTTCATCTTTGGGATAGAATTATATCCAAATGGTTCATTTGAGTTAAAGTTTCTTAATTTTGCCTGAAAGTTGTGACAAGGCTTGCAATATACAAATTTTGTACATTTGGGTATTGCATTATTTTAAATAATTATTTACTAAACCTCTATTTTTGAAGCAATTTTTCAACTTTACATAGACTTTTAACAGCTAGTCCAGGCTAGTCCAGGCAACCGACTCATACCACGTGATTCTGTGATTAATTTTAAAACGATTTTTCATAAATCATAATTCCAAATCAACATTTAGTATGAAAAACTTTTTTGTTTTTGAAGATATCTCAGCCAAATTCACAAATTGTGTGTTTGATACAGTTTCATTTATCATTACCAAATTTCGAACAACTATGTAATAGCTGCCATAGAAACGATCGGTTCAAAATCAATATTTAGTATGAACAACTTTTTAGTTTCTTAATATATGTTAACCAAACTCACACTTTGTGTGTTTGGTAAACCTTCAAACAGCTTGGCCAAATTTGGTGCAACTCGGACAACTATATCAATTCGATATCGAATCAACATCTAACGCTTTTTTTTTTTTAAAAAATCTTACGGCTTAAACCGGGAACTGCAAGGGTATCCATACTTTGGCGTGTCAAAGTTAGCTTGCGCAGTATTTTTGAATTAATTTAAAACAGTTATAAAAGATTTTTATTTTATTTCCATTTTGTTTTCCTAGGAATTGACACGATAGAAATGTATTGGAAACTTGAATTATATTAAATATGCTCGCTACAGTAAATGGAACTAAAATATCAATTTATATTAATTTATAAGTATTAAAATACTAAAAGATATATTACTACAGATATATATATATGTAAATTTGAACATTTATAGTGAAATTGTTTGATATTTGCATGTATTCTATGCAAAAGTATCGTGTAAAATCATGTAAAAAATATAGCGCAAGCTAACTTTGGCGCGCCATTAAAGCCGACAGATTTTTACAAAATTTGTTAAATGTTGAATTTTTAACCGATCGTTCCTATGGCAGCTATATGATATAGTAGTCCGATTTAAACCAAATTTGGTCAGCCTGTTTAATACTTATTCAAACACACAATGTGTATATTTGGTTGAGATATCTTGAGAAACAAAAAAGGTTTTCATACAAAATGTTGTTTTCGAACCGATCGTTCCTATGGCGGCTATATGATATAGTAGTCCGATTTACACCAAATTTGATCAGCCTGTTTAAAACTTAATCAACACACAATGTGTATATTTGGTTGAGACATTTTGAGAAACAAAAAAGTTTTTCATACTAAATGTTGTTTTCGAACCGATCGTTCCTATGACAGCTATATGATATAGTAGTTTGATTTACGCAAATTTGGTCAGCCTGTTTAAAACTTAATCAAACACACAATGTGTATATTTGGTTAGGATTCTTGAGAAACAAAAAAGTTTTTCATACTAAATGTTGTTTTCGAACCGATCGTTCTATGGCAGCTATATGATATAGTTATCCGATCGGCCGGTTCCGACATATGTGCTGCGTGCAGCAAAAGACGGACCTGTACCAAGTTTCATCAAGATAGCTTCAAAACTGAGAGACTAGTTTGCATAGAAACAGACAGACAGACGGACAGACGGACATGGCTATATCGACTCAGCTCGTCGTTGTGATCAAGAATATATATACTTTTTTTAAGGTTGGTAAAACAAAGAATCGGATTGGATTATCGTGAAGATTAAAAGGGTTTAGAAAACATGATGCGTAATCTCTATCTTGCCTCCTATTGAATTTGCATAGAAATTTTCTTTGCTTAAGCAGTATTTACACTCAGATCAAAAAGAAATCGTCAAAAATCTGTTTTTTTCACTCCGCTAACAGAATATTAGTATTTTGTTATCGATATACGTGTTCGATATCGATATACATGATATCTACGCCGCTTTATATAAATCAGCTGTTGTTGCTGCTCATAAGCAAAGCAAATTTAATGCTGCCACTTTTAAATAAAATAATAATATACCCGCTTTCTGGCCTGATGATTCATTATAATTACATAATATATTTATTTTGTAAGTCATATCATTTTAATTAAATAAATAAAGTCTAATTAACTTGTTTGGTCCTTATGACCTTTGAAAATCTGCGGTATTTAGCAGTGACCTCCAATTAAACGTCGTTAATTCCCTCACACCGCATTTTCCCCAAATTTTACTATTCAAAAGGTCATAATTTCATCATTCTCTGATGAAATAAGGGGTGGAGGCTTATTTCATTACGTCAAAATGAAATGGCCAGCAAACTGTGCTTTGTTAAGTCTAACAGTGCCATTTTGAGTTTAACAGAACGGTAGACCGTTACGTTATGAAACGTAACGAGAAGTGTGAACCAACTTTGAAATGAAAAACGGGAAAAATATTTTGGCTGTTTTTTTATATGGAGATTTTTATTTCCACGGCGTTTCGGGGCGAGTGTAAATTCTGCTTTACTTTGGGATTGGTTGCTAGGGTTGTATATTATTTGGTTGGACCCTGTATTTATAAGAATATTTAATACCTTGCCGTCCCTCGTTTTACATTAAAAGTAATAGGCTCTTTCCACGACGGGCGTTTGCTGTCATTCGCCGCTATTTTGAGCGTTCGGGGTGAATGACGACGTTTTTCCCAAACAAATTGTGAACGTGTCAACCAAGTCAAACGGTAGCGTTCGCTTCAAACGTTTCCATTCGCCCGGTGTAGTTTTAGTATTTTTTTACGGAATACCAAATTTTTATCGATGAATACCGCCCAACCAAAAGAATAATCGCTAAAATCAGCTGTTTAGTGTAATGCCAAAATTGTGCGCCATATATTACTTTTCAAATATTAATAAAATATTTATATTTCCATATTATCAAGCAAAGGATGCCAACCATCAGATGGATATCATTTGCTTATGCATAATCAACTTGATTGTTTTAAATTAAACTTGCTATATTTTGCGCTTGAAAATAAATCGTAAATGAAAGCAATTCGAGCAAATAAACTGAACAGCTGATTTAATTCGGGCGAATGACAAATTTACAATATGTCATTGACGAACGCCCGTTTGGTCGTGGAAAGAACAAATTCAGCGTCAAATGACAGCGAACGCTCTGTCATCCAGTGGTCGTGGAAAGAGCCTTTAAGGCAACGAGGAACTGTTTAAGCCTAAAAAATTTACGTCAGACTTGTCTAATATGTCAACTGGGGTGTCGTCGTTTGATGTGTTTTCGGTTTCATTACGTGATTCCGAAACCCTAATGTCTCGCCAGTGCTTATGTGAAATTGTCTTTAAAATTTATGTGGAATTTGATCTGCCCTTGAAAATAAGGGTCTTTTTCCCGCAAACTGATTGTTGTCTGGCCTGTTTATATAATTAATGTTATTTGTTCTGACGGATGAGTCAATCTCAATAGGTAGTGGAGCTGGTTAATGGCACGGGTGGTGCAAGAAAGAAAGAATTGTTTTGGTTGTTAATAAGTTTGTCTTTGACCGAAGTTAAATTCTTGTGAATAGAAGTTGGCTTTAGGTTGATATTATAAGTTTGGGTTAAAGTTGGTCCTATTCACGGCTTGACAAGGACTGGGTCGGATTGAGGGCTGGGTATTAGGTATTCGGAAGTGTTGAGAATTCCTTGGTGTTAATAGGGGCGGTCTTACGGGGTGTACAGAGCTTCTGATGGCCTGATTTTCGATAAGTCGACACAAGTGAAGGGCATGATTCAAATCTGTTGGTTCTTTGATAGCTATAAGTCTGGGCAAATCTCCGTTGAGTCCTCTTATAAAAAATCTAAAGGCGTCTTGCGCAACCTGTGTCTGAGTGACATGGTTGCCACTTTAAGCTGTTGCTGTGACTGGGTTGTTGTTCTGACTTGGCTTATTGAGTTGTTTTTGTCAAATGTCAAAACAGCTTAGTATTGTTGTTTATTTATTGAGCTCAACTAAAGTCACAGATAATGTATTTTTTACTATATGTTACATACAGAAAAAATTTGGTCAAGATCAAATGCCTATATCATATAGCTGTCAAAGGAACAATAGGGCGTAAATTAACGTACAGTATGAAGAGCTTTGTTGTTTTTTAAACTATAGCCTCTATGGCCATAAATGTGTATGTAGTTTTGGTTTTCTTGCAATAGAAAAAAAATACAAAATTCTACTTAAAGATTATATCTGTTTAGACCCAGTACTTTAAAAAAGTACAAATGGGTCCATGACGTTTGTGCAAATGTGCGTAACAGGCAGAAAGAGGCGTGGCAGACCCCATAAAGTATATATATATTTTTGATTAGCATCAATAGCCGAGTCGATAGAGCCATGGCCGTCTGACTGTCTGTCCGTCTGTCCCTTTTTGTGTCACCTAGATCTCAGAGACCATAAGAGCTAGAGACACCAAATTTGGCATGTAGGTACATGTATATCTCCCATTGATCAAGTTTGTTTTAGATCTTTGCCACGCCCCCTCCGCCTCCGGAAATTGAAATACAAAATTTCGAATTACGAGAGCCCCTTTAATGTTAGCGCCTTGATTTTTTGTACATATGATAAAAACTATAGTCCAAACCTGTCCTGACAATTTCATTCCAATCGGATGATAAACGTGGAAGTATTCTGTGTTTATCAACTTTTATCTTTGTAGTGGCGCCATATATTTAAATTTCTTGTACGAAACAATAAAGAACAATCTATAGTGAACGCTTTGCACTCGAAAAGTACGCGGTCTCCTACTGTCGAGCTTGCTCCACCGCACCTTACTGCATTTTTACTCCACATTTCTTCCCGAGATTTCAGCGAGCGTAGCGAGCCGGGGTTGGCGACCGAAGCGAGCACTGGGCAAGCCCTAGTCTTTTTATACATTGTGTCTCAAATTCCCGGTTGACGCAAGGCAATTGATTTGATCCTTACCGAAAAACGTAGGTTTAAAGTGGGGTCACTGAGAACTACCGCTGAGTCCATCTGGTCCTGGGTCGCCTGATCGCTCAGGTTGGAGTTTAAGAATGTGTCAGATGCCCGACTGATAGGACTGAAAATAAATTTATATTAACCGTTTGGTATTATTAAATAAAATTAAAACAAATCTAAAAAACAGTAACATAAACTTTGATTTCTAAATTATTTAATTTTTTTCTTACGTATTTCTTAGATATCTCGCAATTGGAACTTTATTTAGATCCCTGTGTTTTTTATTTCGAGAGGTTGAAGTTTTGTGGACAATACTACAGCATATGCGAACACCCACGGAGCATCGTTGGGAAAACATAGCAAAGCATTATTGGAATCTTTGGGAGTTCCCAAATTTCGTTTGATCCGTTGACGGAAAACATATCCGGATAATATGCCAAACAAAAGTCCGAATCTATGTTCTACAATTATAAAAAAACTTTGGCGCGCCAAAGTTTGGATACCCTTGAAGTGCCCTGTGTAAGCCGTCAGACTTTTTACAATATTTGTTGGTTTTGAACCGATCGATCCTATGGCAGCTATATGATATAGTAGTCCGATTTATACCAAATTTGGACAGCCTGTTTAAAACTTAGTCAAATACAGAATGTGAATATTTGGTGGAGATATTTTGAAAAACAAAAAAGATTTTCATACTAAATGTTGTTTTCGATCCGATCGTTCCTATGGCAGCTATATGATATAGTAGTCCGCTTTACACCAAATTTGGTCAGCCTGCTTAAAACTTAATCAAACACACAATGTGTATATATGGTTAAGATATTTTGAGAAACAAAAAAGTTTTTCATACTAAATGTTGTTTTCAAACCGATCGTTCCTATGGCAGCTATATGATATAGTTATCCGATCCGGCCGGCTCCGACATATGTGCTGCGTGCAGCAAAAAGACGGATCTGTACCAAATTTCATCAAGATAGCTTCAAAACTGAGAGACAAGTTTGCATAGAAACAGACGGACACACGGACAGACAGACGGACAGACAGACGGACATGGCTATATCGACTCAGCTCGTCGCCCTGATCAAGAATATATACTTTATGGGGTCTGTGAGGCTTCCTTCAATGCGTTACACATTTCGTGACAAAATTATAATACCCTCTGCAAGGGTATAAAAATTTCGATTGTGTTGCAGGGAACTTGCAATTTAAGTTGGTGGCTTTGGACGTCATAGCGATGGTAGCACTTTTTCGTCCTCTGAACTATATAAAATGAAAAGTTCTGGTGGGCCTAATTTTCCAAAAATTGCAGTATTGCCTAATATAGCAGTTACGATGAGATACATAAAGTAATTTTGTTGTACAAGGGTCATCAAATTCCTTTGCCAATCGTTTGATGAACCCAAGAACTTGAGTCGCCTTTCCGACCGTTAAAGCAACATGTGTATCAAACTTCAGTTTATGGTCAAGGAGAATCCCAAGATAATTTACTTCATCTAATCTAGTTAGAGGAACCAAATTAAGAGTGTAGTTGATGATGTGAGGCAAGTGTCTATAGAAAGTCATAACCTTAGTAAATTGAGTTTGCACCATTTAAAAAAGTAAATAAAAGCAGGAGCTGAATAATGGAAGGAAGATCGTTAATTAAGAGGATAAAAAGCAGAGGGCCAAGATGACTACCCTGGGGAACAACAGACGTTACCAAGACGGGCCTTGAAATGGCCGACCTGTAGACAACGTTTTATGTTCTGTTAGTAAGGTAATCGGATAAGCATATAAGAAGATTATATGGAAATCCTATTAAGTTTAATTTACTAAGTAAAAGACGGTGGTTAACAGAGTCATATGCTTTACTGAAGTCGGTATAAACAACATAATTTTGCATTTTATTTTTAAAACCTTTGATCACAAAAGAAGATAATTCGAGCAAGTTTGTGGTTGTAGATCTATGTTTCACAAAACCATGTTGGTAAGGTGAAACAATTGAACTACAAAAATGAGTTAGTTGTGAAGTAATAATTTTCTCGAAAAGTTTGGGTGTAGCAAACATTTTGGAAATTGGTCTATATTTGTTAACTTAACTCTAAGGGCCACTTTTAAGCAACGGAATGATATGTGATTCCTTCCAAACTGAAGGGAATGAGCAAGATGCGACAGATAAAGTAAATTTTCTATGTAAGAGTAGATATAAAGAGCCAGCGAAACCGGCAAAAACCATCAGGGCCTGGAGAGAACACTGGTTTATTTAAATTTAGTTCACTTAATACTGAATTTTCAGTGATCACGGGTTCAGGAATAGAGTTAGCTTCTTGCAAATTATAGGGAGGGAATGTACTTGGAGAGTAGCTACTAACAGAGTAAGTAGTTTGAAAACTGGGACCAGTGATGTATAATGAGGTTATTTAATTTGTTTAAAAACATCGTGGTTTAGACGCTGCTTCAGGGAGAACAGTTTGTTCAAGATCCGGTAGATCGAGAATCATTTCTAACGTAGGGTGAAAAGAATCTTCGGGAAGCACAAGCGGATCTGTTCTACTAACATCAGTAATAGAAGGATGAGATACCTATATTAGGTCCAAAAGACGGTTGTTACAATTACGAGTATTGTTTATTTGATAAAGTGAATGATCTAAGATGCTATTTACAAATTTATGAGAACTGGTGGCAACAACTAAATTATCCACAATAGACCAAGAAATATCAGGTAAATTAAAGTCTCCCAACACCCACAAATAATCTCTATCCAAAAGCTTAGAGGATATTAAACGTATATTAGAAAAGTGTTCAAGAAAACAGAATGATCCGATTGCGGCGGGGTAAAGGAGCAGGTTATTTAAACAGAAGTTTTAAAAACAGCCACCCACTAGTGACAAACGGTCACATCTGTAAGTGGTGTACTTGTTAGTAAATAATGACAAATTGGATATTTCAGGCTTTAAACATGTTTCATTGAAGAAAAGAATTTCAAATTAGAAGAGATGCTATTTAAATATAGATAAGTTAATTAAGATTTAAGGCCCCTACCATTTTGATACGCTATCAGAAAAGCGAAATTTAATTTTTGAAAGGTTAGATGGTTCAACTGTAGATAAGTTTACCGGTAGCTAGACAGTAAGTTTACTTCTTTTAGGAGAAGTAAACTCTTTAATAAGAAAATTAATTGGCCCAAATGTTTTACAACAAGTTCCGGCAGTACATTCAATTTAAAAGACGAAATGTCGCTAGCATAAAAATATTTCAACTTTTCTACAGTTATAAGAGCATTAGGTAACTTCGACTGAATATTCGCTATAATGTCATCATATGAAGTATCCGGATGCAGCCAAGAGACAAATATCTGTTTCCTTAAGGGAACAGCTACAAGGCAAAGAAAGCGCAGGCAGTGTGTTAGGTAAGTGTATATTTGATGAAGAACTGGCATCATCATCACTAACTACAATAGCTGGATAAAAAGAATTGCTCGTTATTAATACGTTAGGATATTTGATAGGAGTATAACAGAAGGAAGTACTTGGAGACAGAGGAGAGACGACTTTGTTAGGCGTTAAAGAAGAAGAGTGGATGTTAACGGAAGACTTTGGAGAGACATTCTTACATACCTTACAAAACTCTTTCGGAAACTAGAGAAATTCTCTCTCGTTTGGCGAATAAATTTACACATATCTGCCTCAGCTTCATGGCAATATTCACAAGACCATTTAAGACCGGTCTTATTTAATATTGAATCATTCACTTTCATCGTGAAGCCGATGAAACGTATCACACAAGCATCATCCAATGCACTCATTATGACGCTTGCAGTTCTTAACACAACAGGCAAACATAATGATAAAATACCTAGAACTTTGTAAAGTCGTTTTCAACCGCGGTACAAATCTCAGTCCGATTGGGTCCACTATTCACAAGAGATTTGTAAATATACTGGACGTGAAAGGGAAAGGCGGGAAATGTTCGGCTGTGTGGGCATAAAATAAATAATAGCACTAATATTAATTTCTAACTACAACCCCACATCACGTGGGACTTCCCTACGTCGTTCGTAGCTGCACAGGGTATCAACCGGCGCTTCACGGATTGCCCTTTAGGGTCGCTTACTACTGTTACTTGCCGGGATTGTTCACGCGGCCAACGGGACTCTACCCTCCTTGTTCAACTACTACTAGTGATTAGTATTACTGGGTTATGGGTTGCCGGGATTGCTCACAGGGCCAACGGGAAACTATTCGTTGTTAACTACGGTTAATAATTAAGGAAGGAAATATTAATAAAAGTCAGATGGGTTCGGTTTAGTTGCGTAGTTTATTCTTGTTATTTATGCTATTGTTAACTATCCTAGTTATTCTAACTACTTTTAACGCTCAGCAGCACCCTTCTGCACTCTCCTTAGGAGCCCTAGTGCTCCGCCTGTTCACGCTCTACTTACTTCTCTTCTTTTGCCAGACGCGCCAATTTACACGTCTGTCCTTACTCAATTCCGATCGCTGACTCCCCGAGCCCTTCGTTCGGCGGGTACGCGCTGGCGTCGGTTGCACAACTTCACCACAGAGCTTTCGCTCTTCACCTCGGAGCTTTCAACCTCTCTCCACGAGGTGAAGCCGCGCTCTACTCTGCAGTGTTGTACAACCGATCACTGGCGCGCTCTTGCCCGCCAAAAGCGGCTGTTATGTTTAAATTCAAATTCTTTTCTATTCTATTTTTTGTTAGTTTTACATGTTATAATGTGCGGCAATAACCATAGGTGTCGTCTCACAGCTTGCGAAATTGTATATAAATAAGAAACGAATATAACGGAAGTGCACAGAGAGAAGAGACTAAAAATAAAGCAAATATAGCGCAAGCTAACTTTGGCGCGCCAAAGTTTGGATACCCTTGCAGTGCCCTGTGTAAGCCGTCAGACTTTTTACAAAATTTGTTGATTTTGAACCGATCGATCCTATGGCAGCTATATGATATAGTAGTCCGATTTACACCAAATTTGGACAGTCTGTTTAAAACTTAGTCAAATACAGAATGTGAATATTTGGTGGAGATATTTTGAAAAACAAAAAAGATTTTCATACTAAATGTTGTTTTCGATCCGATCGTTCCTATGGCAGCTATATGATATAGTAGTCCGCTTTACACCAAATTTGGTCAGCCTGCTTAAAACTTAATCAAACACACAATGTGTATATATGGTTGAGATATTTTGAGAAACAAAAAAGTTTTTCATACTAAATGTTGTTTTCGAACCGATCGTTCCTATGGCAGCTATATGATATAGTTATCCGATCCGGCCGGCTCCGACATATGTGCTGCGTGCAGCAAAAAGACGGATCTGTACCAAATTTCATCAAGATAGCTTCAAAACTGAGAGACAAGTTTGCATAGAAACAGACGGACACACGGACAGACAGACGGACAGACGGACAGACAGACGGACATGGCTATATCGACTCAGCTCGTCGCCCTGATCAAGAATATATATACTTTATGGGGTCTGTGAGGCTTCCTTCAATGCGTTACACATTTCGTGACAAAATTATAATACCCTCTGCAAGGGTATAACAAAAATATAAGAGAGCGTTAGTTAAGAGAAACTAAACTTAACGTGTAAGCGTTGTTACGAAAAGAAAGTAACAACGTGTACACAACAGCAAGAGAGTGAAAGCGTAAATGAGCGTTAAAAGTTCCAGCCAACTACAACAATACCATACCATATAAACACCAGTACTTATGGAATGTTTTAGTTCAATTTCATTTAATTTCACCTCCTTCAAACTTTTCAAAAGTATAAAAGGGTCTATTAAATTTGTGCAAATGTGCGTAACAGGCAGAAGGAGGCGTGGCACACCCCAAAGAGTATATATGTAAATTTATGGATGTTTATTATATCCAAAGTGAATAGTAATTACAAATTAACGGTTAAGAGTACATTGATGAATAAAATCGACTTGAAGTCTCTACGTCAAATCTTAATTACGCAGCAAATACAGCACAGCAAACAGCAACTTTCCAGTCTAACGATCTTGTTCCACGACGTACGACAACTTTTTAACTTTATATACTCGGTACTTGACTTGACTTCTCTTTCTATATTTCTCTTTCTATATCGACTTGACGCTTCAACTTCTCACGACCAACTCTTGATCTCCTGATTTTTAACTGCTGCTTCGTCTATCGATAGTCTTATCGATATCCTCTCGCAACTCTTGTTACCACCTCGTTGTACTGCTGCTTGTTGTTGTTTGGTGTTGCCATCTTCATGCAATACTGCTCTTTGTTACATATACATACATTCTTAATCATCATCTACGCCGATACGATATAGCCATGTCTGTGTGTCCCTTTTTTGAGTTGCTAGATCTCAGAGAAAATGAAGAGCTTGAGACATCAAACTCGGCAGCGTACTGGTTCCTCTATATCTTGCATTGATCAAGTCTGTTTCTACACTTTTGACACGCCCCCCTCCGCCTGAGGAAATTGAAATACAAAATTTCAATTCGTCGAATTACAAGAGTGATGCTTTCATGCTATGGAAGGCTGAACCTAGTTCTCGAAAAATTTCATTCCGACTCGGATGACTAAACGTGGAAGTTATTCAACTTCTTCTGTGTTTATCAACTCTATATCTTTGTAGTGAGCGCTCATTTATTTAAATTTCTTGAACGAAACAATAAGGAGCGATCTCGACGGAACCCTGTGCACTCAAAAAGTACTTCGGTCTCCTACTGTCCGAGCTTGCTCCACCGTAGCTTACAGTATTTTTATTCCACATTTCTTCCCGAGATTTCAGCGAGCGTATCGAGCCGGGGGTTGGCGACCGAAGCGAGCAGGGGGCAAGCCCTAGTCTTTTTTATATTGTGTCTCAAATTCCCGGTTGAAGCAAGGCAATTGATTTAATCCTTATTGAAAAATATAGGTTTAAACTTTAAAGTGGGGCCACTGAGAACTTTTACCGCTGAGTCCATCTGGTCCTGGGTCGCCTGATCGCTCAGGTTGGCGTTTTAGAATGTGTAGGGCAGATGTTTCAATTTCTGTTTTACTAATAGGACTGAAAATAAATTTATATTCATTGTTTGGTATTATTAAATAAAATTAAAACAAATTTAAAAAACAGTAACATAAAATTTGAATTCTAAATTATTAAATTTTTTTCTTACGTATTTCTTAGATATCTCGCAATTGGAACTTTATTTAGTTCCCTGTGTTTTTCATTTCGAAAGGTTGCCAACTGACCAGTGTATAGTGATAGAGACATGTGAAGTTTTGTGAACAACACTACAGCTATTGCATATGCGAACACCCACGGAGCAACGTTAGGAAAACATAGCAAAGGACTACATATTGGGATCTTTGGGAGTTCCCAAATTTCGTTTGATCCGTTGACGGAAAACATATCCGGATAATATGTCAAACAAAATCCGAGTCAACGAGTCTACAATTATAAAAAAAAAATTTCGATTGTGTTGCAGTCAACTTTCAATTTAAGTTGGTGGCTTTGGACGTCATAGCGATGGTAGCATTTTTTCGTCCTCTGAACTATATAAAATGAAAAGTTCTGGTGGGCCTAATTTTCCAATAGTTGCAGTATTGCCTAATATTGCTGTTACGATGCCTTATGCTTTGGTAGCTCATCAAGCATATGAGTAATTCTCAGTAATTCTCCAGAAATGTCAACCGCACAAAAAAAATTCAAAGTCTATAAAAGTATGTTATTTTAAAAAAATCTTGAGAGGGAATCTATATAATTTAACTAATATAACCTTATTTTGTATTTACTCCTTACAAATTTGTGTACATATATTAATGCAAAGTCAAAAAAGTGTATAAAATCTGTTTTGAACCCTTCTGTGGTGGTGTGTAGGATGCGACAGTGATTAAAATTGAATGAAAAAAAAATTGCTTTTATTTTTTTAACCAAACAAAAAAACATTGTAAAAAGAAATATCAATACATAACATTTTAAAATTAATTGCATCAAAATATTCGTTCACGTTACGCTGAAATCAGTGTTTGAACTGGCCATCGATAAAGAGACTTCTGTCGGAGTCAGTGTTGCCAATTTGTCCTTTTTCCGGACAGATTTGTCCCTTTTAAAACTGCGATTGCCGGAAAATTTTTAGAACGTCCCCTATCCGGAAAAATAGCCTTTTTTAATTTATTCTAGCCTTTAATTTTTAACTTATTCTATCCTTTAATTCATCCTTTTTTAATTGTTCTAAGTCGATCGAACAATCTTTCAATTACAACTCTGTGGCATCGCTTTCATATTGAATTGTAGACATCGATAAGCAATTTAGAGAGCAATGCATTATGCATCCCTGATTTATTGTGTGTAATCGAAATCAAACGTATCGAATTTAGAAATCGAGCTTAAAAGTTACAAAATGCCGAAAGAGGTATATAAACAAAAATTCCGCGAATCGTGGCTATTAGAACCAAGTTTAAAAAATTGGTTGTGCCGAGATGCCAAGGATCGGGAAAAGGCATACTGCAATTACTGCAAATGCAGTTTAAATGGAAATATTGATCAAATCCGGGCACATGGTACCACTAAAAAACATATGCAAAATGCAGCGCCCTACGCACAAGTAAACAAACTTACGTTCCATCCAGTTTCAACTTACCTACGGTTCCGTCGCCAAGAGGCGGCTCTTGCAATGTTGTTGTGCCCAACATACAGCAATCAATTGCAGAGGCCATTTAAAATGCAGCAATTGCAGAGAGCCAGTTAAAATGCATATTCATTGTTATTTTCATTTAATTTGTTTAATAAAATATTATTTTACTATAAGAAAACATTTGTCCTATTTTTTGTCCTTAAAGAATTATCCGTTCTCTGTCCTTTTTTGGGCTCAACCATCCTGGGGGGGGGGGGGGGGGGGGGGGGGGGGGGGGGGGGGGGGGGGGGGCGTTGGCAACACTGGTCGGAGTCGAGTGCCCGAATCCAAGCTGAGCACCAATTATAGTGTTAATCAAGAGCTTTAAGTTTCGCCTTTTGTCAAAATAATATGAGGGCTTGGCTAATGTATTTTTTTCACTTTGAATGCGTACGATTGTCACGTTTGACTTAAGAGAATTGGCCATCTCAACTTTTAAATTGGGTTCTTCGACCATATGCTAGAAGAAACTTGATTTCCGAAAATGAATATTTAAATTGTCTGTTGTCAAGGGCACGCAGATGTGTCGCATGTGCTTTCGGTATAATAAACGACAAATATGGGATATTGTGGAAACCAATTGAACAAGCAGCAACAACAGCAACAAATACTGCAGTTATTATTGTAAAGGCTATTTGCACACTGCGCAACACAATGCTAGATTTAGAAGATGCAAGTAGCCACTATGCAAAAAGATGAAAAATTTATAAAGGAACAAAGTAACAGTTACTCAAAAGTTCTCTGAAAGCGAGGTCGAATAATAGAGACACTTTTCGTAGCTATGTTTGCCGCAATAAAAAATGACAAGAATGTTGCATAAAAAAAGCACGTACAATTGCTTACCATCTTGACATAATTCCTTCTGTCAAATTTTTGTCAATAATTTGTCGATTGTGGTAATGTTGTTGGTCCAACAAACAACTTCTAAAGACATTTTCAACAAAATTTCGTATTTGTGTGAGAGCAGAATGTTGAGAAATGTAGCTGCTGCTGGTCAAACGCAAAGCAACGCACGAAAATCAAAAGAAACGGCGACAAACGCAAGCGATTTTTGCTTCAAATTCAGTAAGCCACCATATTCGTCTTCGACTTGCACTACCCACACTTTCGAGGCGAATTCATATTATTCGCCCTACACTGTTTTCGATTTCATCTTCGTCTTCGTCTCAGCGCCACTATGATTGAAGCCTTATGGTGAACATGCTCCAGTAATTTAAGGATGTGAGACATGGGACATGAGACAATGAACATCCTGGTGCAGCCAACGCACAGTTGTAATGGCGTCCTTACCAGTGTTGTTGTCAACTCTACGGGCCCCTCAAAAAGCTAAACTAGCCTTTAAAAAAAGCTTGAAATAGCCAGAAGAAATGTTTATGGTAGCTAAAAAATAAAAAGATAGTGGAGGTGAAACGATATTTTTTTTTATTAATTTAAGCTTAAGCATTTTGCGAAAGACATCAATTTCGTCCAAAATGTCCTCTTCTGCTGCAGAACTTGTATAAGTCCGACTAGTCCCTATCTTATTAAGGCATACTGCTGGAACTTCATAGCTGTGACAGCATTTACTTTCTCGGCGTATTCCGTATCTACAAATATGAAATTAAATGTTATTAAAATTATAAAATATGAGTTGAACAGATAAAATACCTTATGTGTAAAATTGAGTGCAATGTTTCAAAGGTCATTCTGTTTCGCAGTTTTGTTTTTATATTGCGGCAGCGATAAGTTACTCAGCGCAAATGATGCCAGTGCCAAAAACTTTTTCTTTCCTGCCGCAACCACGTAGTTGTACACTTCGGCCCTTGCTTGAAAAATAGCTATAGTTCCCGCTAGCCGCTAGTTTACAATTTATCCCGGATATGCCAATTGCAAACCGCTAGAGTCTAGCGGGGAAAAAAGCTTATTTGGCAACACTGGTCCTTACACTGCTAAGCGAAAACCCAAATCTTACCGTTCTTACCGTTAAAGCTGCTTACACTGGACACAGTGCCGATAAAAAATAGCCGCCAACTTGACGTAGTCATCTGTTTTTTGTTTGCACTATAAATCAAACAGTCATATAGTTTAGTGCAAAAACGAAATTGTTGCAGCGAGGTTGCTTCACAAAGTGTGGCAATGGGTGCGTATATAAACGTGAATAGGCCCTTGATCGTATATAAGCCATATTATCTTATTTTGTTGACCATTTCTGCATATATACGCATATTTTTCTGGCCCCACTCAGATCTTTCAATACGTCCACCTTATTTTCATAAAAAGCGTGGCCATGTCCACTGTCAACCTTCGCGGATACTGTTTCCTCTTACTTTAAAAAAAAATAAGTATTAGAAATAAAACAAAATAACATAAAAATATATAATTGCGCCATTTTCAATATTATCATATCAGCTGTTTTTAACCTAATTTTTAATCGACTGACAGCGGCAAGCCGTTTTTACCGATATATTTGAACCCAGCTGTCAACATTTTTTGTTTGGTAGCGACAAACTTGCCGGCATCAAAGCGCCAATTTTCTCATTATAGTGCTATACTGGCGGCAGTATAAGAGCGCTATAAGATTTTGCCAATCTAGGGTGACTTAATTTACAAAAAATGCAGTAAGCTACAGTGGAGCAAGCTCGACAGTAGGAGACCCAGTACTTTTTGAGTGCAAAGCGTTCACTAAAGATTGTTCTTCAATTTTGCGTACCATTATATAGATGGCGCCACTTGATAAACATAGAGGTCGCTAGCGTCTCTGCTTCTTCCTTTTGCCTGTAACATTGTTAGTTGAATTACTTCCGCGTTTATCAACCGATTGGAATGACAGGACAGGTTTGGACTATAGTGAATATTATATATACCAAAAGGCGTTAGTTTTAAAGGTTCTCTTGTTATTCGTCTTTGAAATTTTGTTTTTCAATTTCTAGGGGCGGACTGGGGCGTGGCAAAAATCTAAAACAAACTTGATCAATGCAAAATATATATGAACCTACATGCCAAATTTGGTGTCTCTAGCTCTTATAGTCTCTGAGATCTAGGAACTCAAAAATCGGACAGACGGACGGACGGACAGACGGAAATGGATATATTAACTCGGCTGTTGACGCTGATCAAGAATATATATACTTTATGGGGTCTGCCACGCCTCCTTCTGCCTGTTACGCACATTTTTTTTTGGACAAACTTAATAGACCCATTTGTACTTTTTTAAAGTACTGGGTCTAAAAAAATTTTTTAAGTTCAACGAGCTTTAAGTCGGTTTAAAAATGTTCAAAAATTACAAAAACAAGAACATAAGAAAAATATTTTTTTTGTTCAGAAGCTTACGGTTCTTGAACCGGTGCATTTGATATGCATGAAAAATTGCATCGGATAGCGAGCAACAGTTTTTTTTTTTTTTAATAATACTTGGCTTTTATTTATTGGATCTTCTCTTAATTTGAGACTAACAATAATTTTGCAAATCTTATAAATAAACAATAGTTAACAGTCTTCTTGGACTGTAAATTGACACGCGGCCCTAAAGTCTATCGTTGGGTTGGTAGGTCAATTCGGCTGCACAACCTTATTAGGCCTCTCGCGAGGTTGTTGGGGTGTGTGGAAAGCTTGGCAAAGTACTTTGTCGTCTGTTCTGTTATTACATCTTTAACCGGCTGGATATTCAGGTCGCTTTGTATGTTTTCGTTTCGAACGTATCACGGTGCCCCGGTGATGGTTCTCAATATCTTTGACTGGGCTCGCTGGATAATATCAATATTGCTATTGCAAGCACTCCCCCATAATTGGGAGCCATAGGTCCAGATAGGTTTTAGCACAGAATTGTAGAGCAGAACCTTGTGAACAGGACTAAGAGGCGAGCGAGCGTTAATAAGCCAGTGAAGACTATTGGCTTTTAGTTTGTTCTCTTTGCTTCGATGTGTCTGCGCCATGTGAGTCTTCTGTCGAGGTGAACTCCTGGGTACGTCACTTCGTTTGCTTGAGGGAGTACGGTGTTGTTTAATCTGAGCGGTGGACAATTTTGCCTGTTCAGGGTAAACGTAACGTGCTTGCATTTCTGTTCGTTTATTTTTATCCGCCAGTCGGATAGCCATTTTTCTACGTCGACCAGGTGAAGAGCCAATTGCGTAGTTGCTTGTATTGGGCATCTTGAGCGGCTGAGAATAGCTGTATCATCAGCGAAGGTAGAAGTTATTAGTTCCCTGATTGTTGGGATGTCTGCTATGTAGAGGACGTATGGTGTCGGCCCAAGTACGCTGCCTTGTGGAACTCCGGCTCCAATGGTGTGATCGTCGGATAAAGCTGTGTTACATCTGACTGAAAATTTTCTATCGTAGAGATATGACCTTAGAAGCTTGTGTGTGTTATTTGGGAGCGTTGATTTAATTTTATGCATTAGGCCGTCTAACCAGATTCTGTCAAATGCTTGAGAGACATCTAGAAATATTGCTGTGCAATATTCTCGATTTTCGAAGGCGTTTCATATTTTTGATGATATGCGGTTGACCTGCTCAATAGTACCACGCTTTTCCCGAAAGCCGAATTGATGCGATGGGATTTTGTTGTGGAATCTTATAAATGGATTTATTTGATTCAGCAGACATTTTTCGAAAAGCTTTGAAAGACACGATAATAAGCTTATAGGTCTGTATGACGACGGGACAGTGTGATCCTTTCCTGGTTTCGGTATCATTATAATGACCGACTTTTTCCATCTCTGTGGGAAGTAGCCTAGTTTTGTGATAGCATTGAAGAGTTGTGCGACAGTGCATACCGCACAATATGGGAGCTCAATTATCATTTTAGGGGTTATTAGATCGCAGCCCGAAGATTTTTTGGGGTCCAGTTGCATTTTGATGGTGTTGGCGATCACATTTGGGCGAAACTCGATTGGTGCAAGTTGAGGCTGAGAGTCACTTCTTCTTAATGTTGGTAGTGTAAACGCATTTTTTGCGGGATTTGGTTGGAACACATTTTGAAGGTGAGCCGCAAATGTGCTGGCTCTATCTTCAACGCTGCGGGCCCAACCGCCTACGGAGTTTCTGATGGGCATCACGGTTTCTGTCGCATATGCTTCTTCCTGCTTTAAGGCTTTGGTGATTTTACGTGTGGCGTCTTTTAATCTTTGCCGTGCGGAAGGCGATCTGTAAAATTGCCATTCTCGACGTAATCGTCGCTTTTCTTGGACGAGCTGTTCGATTTCTAGATTTGACTTCTTTTGGATGTGTAGTACTTGTGTAGTATCAGGTGTTGCAATACGAGCTGCAGTGACGAGGACGGACTCCAGTGTATTTACACAGTGTTCGATGTCAGCTTCAACGTTAAGGAGAGGTTTTAGTTCAATATGTGAACTAATATATTTTTTGTATCGAAGCCAATTGGTTTTATGTGAAGTCAGTCTATTCGGTTGATCTATGGACTCTGTTTGTCGAAGTAGTTTTATTAGAACAGGTGAGTGATCAGATGAGAGATATGAAAGACATTCGGCGCTTATCAGACTTGGAGGAATATTTTTAGTAATTGCAAAGTCAATTAAATCGGGTAGTTTCTTGGAATCTGTTGGCCAGTATGTTAATCTAACGGGAGAAACGTGGTCTAGCTTATTGTTAGCTTTAATAACGGCATTGTAAAGCTGCTTTCATTTTGGGTTAACGAGTCGAGATCCCCTTTGTGTGTGCTTGGCATTGTAGTCTCCTCCTGCTATAAAGTGTTCTCCAAGGTAGTTTTCAGCAAATTCTTTATGGCAGCGGTGCTTGATGCGGTTTCTAATCAGAATACCACTACCACCATGTGCTTTATCATCGGGATGATTTGTTCCGTAGAACAAGTAGCCTCGTAGATTAAAATTATAATTATTTGTAAGGTGTGTTTCTGAGAGTAGCATAACGTCGATATGATTGTCGAGAAGAAATTGAGCTTACTCAAGTTTACGTTGTGAAACGCCATTAGCGTTCCACATAGATATACGTAGGGTAGCCATCGATTATTTTGATTGTTGTGATAGCAGCATTTGTATCAAAAGATTTTGGTTTCGCATTAAATCTTGCATGGTTGTCCGCATAAATGCCATGAAGTCCATAAGGCTTTGCTGCAGGTTAAATAATAATGCTTCAGAATTGCTTTGTTGCTGGTCCGTTGGTTGATACTGCTTTGCCATGTTGGGTTCCAAGTGTGCTGCTTGTGAAAACGGTGTATTTGAGGCAGGAGGCTCCAGTCCTGATTTTAACGCGTTTGCGAATGTCACGTTTTTTGTAAAGTTTTCGGGGCCAAAAGAGGATCGGGCTGCAGTCGAAAAGAAGACATCTGGGTTTAATTCGGGTGGGGTAAACGGTACGTTTTGGGGACGTGCAGTGGTCACTCGCTGATGGAGTCGACTTTTCATATCCTTATATATTGGGCATCCTTTGTAATTAGCTGTGTGATTACCACCGCAGTTGCTGCACTTTTTTGTGGTGGGATCGTCTTTATCCACTGGGCAGTGTGCAGAGTCGTGAAGCTCGCCGCAAACTACACACACCGAACGCAGTGTACAGTATTTTCTTGTATGGTCATATTCTTGACAATTCATGCATTGTAACGGTCCCTTGCGTTTATGTGGTTCTTCTACTGTGATTCTACGGTGCAATAAGAACTGAAGTTTATATATTGGGTGATTTTCGTTGTTCTTTAACGACTTGTTTTCAGGTTCAAGTTCTACCTTGAATAGCGGCTGCGGTTTCTTATCTCTGTTTAAATCCTTTATCTTGTAGCGCCTTAATTATTTCTTCAGGTGTAACGTCAGGCACAATGCCCTTCAGTACGACTTGCAGTCCCTTGCTGCTTTTTAGTTGGTACGTGTAGAAGTTCTTTTTACTGTCGTTTAAAAACTTCGACAATGCTCTATAATTATCTTCGGACTTCAATTTGACTTTTGTTTCATGAATGTTGCCTTTTACAAGAAGGACTATATGAAAATTTTCCGCCCCAATAAGCTCTATAATTTTGTTAACGAGAGCATTAGAGCTTTTCTCTCGGATATATGTCTTTCTTTTATCACCTTCGCCTGCTTCAGAGGGCAGATCGTCAGAGTTGTCTGCCAGAATCTTAAACTTGTTATTGTAAATTGGATTTTCGTTTGTATCTGGGCTTGAGTCGCCACGGATAATTTTTGGTTTCGAGTTTAGGGGGCTCGACTTTCTTTTAATTTCAATGTAGCGATCCATACCAGTCTGAACAGCTGGACCCGTTTTTGGTTTTTGTTTTGATTCTTGTTTTTTAACGTTGTTGTTCTTGGCGGCGAAGTTGTTTGAGCTTGAAGTTGTTGTCATAATTGAATGATCCGCTTGCGTTGCAGAAATCGCTTTGGGTATTGTAGCCGTTAACGCGTTGTTGATGACGGATACAGTTGCAGTTGTTGTTGTTGCTGCGATTGTAGTAGCTACTGAGGTCATTGTACTAGTTGTTGGAGCGGTGTGTGTCGAAATTAATGCGACCACCGGTGCTGCACTGCGAGCTCCATGAGCTAGAGCTTACAGGGGGGAGAGCCGGAGAGCAAGATCGTGGTCTCTGGCCGTCAACGGACAAGAGAGCTGAATTACGCTGCAATTCGGTATCACGGGTTGAAAAGAACGAGTAGAACCCATTTCTCTGGTCGATAGAGCTTCTTCGCTCTTTTTCTTGAGCATTGCTCATTTTGCACGATTTGTGCGTGGCACTTTTTATACCCTTGTACCCTTATAATTTTTCACGAAATGTGTAACGCATTGAAGGAAGCCTCACAGACCCCATAAAGTATATATATTCTTGATCAGGGCGACGAGCTGAGTCGATATAGCCATGTCCGTCTGTCTGTCCGTGTGTCCGTCTGTTTCTATGCAAACTAGTCTCTCAGTTTTGAAGCTATCTTGATGAAATTTGGTACAGATCCGTCTTTTTGCTGCACGCAGCACATATGTCGGAACCGACCGAATCGGATAACTATATCATATAGCTGCCATAGGAACGATCGGTTCGAAAACAACATTTAGTAGGAAAAACTTTTTGTTTCTCAAAATATCTCAACCAAATATACACATTGTGTGTTTGATTAAGTTTTAAACAGGATGACCAAATTTGGTGTAAATCGGAATACTATATCATATAGCTGCCATAGGATCGATCGGTTCAAAATCAACAAATTTTGTAAAAAATCTGACGGCTTACACAGGGCACTGCAAGGGTATCCAAACTTTGGCGCGCCAAAGTTAGCTTGCGACATATTTATGTTTTTATTAGTTTTTCACTTGTGTTAAGAATAACAACTGGTGTTAGAGTTATGTATGTACAGCGTCTTGGCGCTATTGCTGTTTTACTCGAATACACTTTAATGTTATTTTTATTTATCTTTTTCTTTTAACTGTCACTATGTCCACAGTTGTGGCGCTTTCCGGAGCGCGTAAAATAACACGACCGTTCACCACGAAGGTTGATTGCGAATTTGAGCAACAGTTGGCAAGGTTTAGTCTTCTCAATTGGATCCATAATCTTTGCATCATTATTCAAAATTAACGCTATATTTACAATTTTTAAGCGGGCTATTTTTATACCCTTGCAGAGGGTATTATATCCTTGTCACGAAATGTGTAACCCATTGAAGGAAGCCTCACAGACCCCATAAAGTATATATATTCTTGATCAGGACGACGAGCTGAGTCGATATAGCCATGTCCGTCTGTCCGTCTGTCTGTCCGTCTGTTTCTATGCAAACTAGTCTCTCAGTTTTGAAGCTATCTTGATAAAACTTGGTACAGGTCCGTATTTTTGCTGCACGCAGTACATATGTCGGAACCGGCCGAATCGGATAACTATATCATATAGCTGCCATAGGAACGATCGGTTCGAAAACTACATTTAGTATGAAAAACTTTTTTTTTCTAAGCAGGCTGACCAAATTTGGTGTAAATCGGACTACTATATCATATAGCTGCCATAGGAACGATCGGTTCGAAAACAACATTTAGTATGAAAAACTTTTTTGTTTTTTAAAATATCTCAACCGAATATACACATTGTGTGTTTGATTAATTTTTAAACAGGCTGACCAAATTTGGTGTAAATCGGACTACTATATCATATAGCTGCCATAGGAACGATCGGTTCGAAATCAACAATTAACAAATTTTGTAAAAATCTGACGGCTTACACAGGGCACTGCAAGGGTATCCAAACTTTGGCGCGCCAAAGTTAGCTTGCGCTATATTTTCTCTTGAAATATGTGCCAAAAAGTGAGTCGATTTTTAACAATAATCCATTTTTTATGGAAGAAAACTTTAATGATTCTGCGTTGTTCTGTCTGACCTGAATATATGTACTTACAACATTTGCAGAAAATCAATCTGAATCAGGATCGGATATAACATTTTGCCCTTAATTTGCCCAAAGAACTAGATTTTTGACCGATAATGCAAGTTGGCTTCAGGGCACAGTTGGCTTACCGTCGATTATAAGTTTTATGTCGTTCCTTCCACTGCGAAGGAATAATAGATCCATTTTCTGATTGCTGTCCAAAATCCCAGCAAAGAAGAAGTAAAGATCTGCTGTTAATTATTGATGACAATCAATTGATTGCAGCGACTGAACTGACTTTGCAGTCTTGCGGAAAAAGGGATTCGGCGAAGTTCATTTAAGCAAATGAAGCAAATGCTTCCCTGTTAACAAACAAACATTAAGAAGTCCAGAATTTGCACAGAACTTACAAAACGTCTTACATCGGACCAATCGCTTACATTCATGGTGGACACCATGTTATCAATACACCAATACAACACCTTACGGCAGCACTCGAAAATGCTCACTAGAAATGGCCAGTCCAAAGCTTTATCCATGATATAATCCCGTCAATAAGTCAAGAATCTTGTGCTATCACAATGAAAACTGTTGAAAAGATGCAAAAATTTGAAAATCCATTTTGAATTGTTTTTTTTTTTAACTAAACAAATAGTGAAAAATATAGCGCAAACTAACTTTGGCGCGCCAAAGTTTGGATACCCTTGCAGTGCCCTGTTAAAGCCGACAGATTTTTTACAAAATTTGTTAAATGTTGATTTTTAACCGATCGTTCCTATGGCAGCTATATGATATAGTAGTCCGATTTAAACCAAATTTGGTCAGCCTGTTAAATACTTATTCAAACACACAATGTGTATATTTGGTTGAGATATTTTGAGAAACAAAAAGTTTTTCATACTAAATGTTGTTTTCGAACCGATCGTTCCTATGACAGCTATATGATATAGTAGTCCGATTTACACCAAATTTTGTCAGCCTGTTTAAAACTAAATCAAACACACAATGTGTATATTTGGTTGAGATATTTTGAGAAACAACAAAGTTTTTCATACTAAATGTTGTTTTCCAACCGATTATTCCTATGGCAGCTATATGATATAGTAGTCCGATTTGCACCAAATTTGGTCAGCCTGTTTAAAACTTAATTAAACACACAATGTGTATATTTGGTTGAGGTATCTTGAGAAACAAAAAAGTTTTTCATACTAAATATTGATTTCGAACCGATCGTTCCTATGGCAGCTATATGATATAGTTATCCGATTCGGTCGGTTCCGACATATGTGCTGCGTGCAGCAAAAAGACGGATCTGTACCAAATTTCATCAAGATAGCTTCAAAACTGAGAGACTAGTTGGCATAGAAACAGACGGACACACGGACAGACGGACATGGCTATATCGACTCAGCTCGTCGCCCTGATCAAGAATATATATACTTTATGGGGTCTGTGAGGCTTCCTTCAATGCGTTACACATTTCGTGGCAAAATTATAATATCCTCTGCAAGGGTATAAATATGAAAATCACTTTTTCTTGATATCCCCACTGGAAGGGGCTCAAATGGGGGGTCAAAGGTCAAAATTGTTTAGTATGAAATTTTACATACTTCGCGTTGCAAAATCGTATGGAGCTTCATACATTTTTGTATTGACAATTGTATCTTTGCATTTTTTATAAATGAAACTTCTGTAATTGTTATCCGATTTGGTTCAAACTACTTTTAAAATGATCGTAGACAAAAAAGCTTTAAACGCTATGACAAAAAAAATTTTTTTTTTAATTTTTATATAATTTGTTTAAATTAAAAAAAGAAAAATTAAGCTTTTTACCTGTAAAACTTGCCATTTTTATCTCGAAAACTATTGCTCGGACATGAACAAGATATATTGCGGAAATTTTTTCCCGTTTTTCATTTCAAAGTTGGCTTACACTTCTCGTTACGTTTCATAACGTAACGGCCTACCGTTCTGTTAAACTCAAAATGGCACTTTTAGACTTAACATAGCATAGTTTGCGGTCACTTCATTTTGACGTAATGAAATAAGCCTCCACCCCTTATTTCATCAGAGAATTATGAAATTATGACCTTTTGAATAGTAAAATTTGGGAAAAATGCGGTGTGAGGGAGTTAACGACGTTTAATTGGAGGTCAGTGCTTAAATACCGCAGATTTTCAAAGGTCATAAGGACCAAACAAGTTAATTAGACTTTATTTATTTAATTAAAATGATATGACTAACAAAACAAATATATTATATAATTATAATGTATCATCAGGCCAGAAAGCGGGTATATTATTATTTTATTTAAAAGTGGCAGCATTAAATTTGTTTTGCTTATGAGCAGCAACAACAGCTGATTTATATAAAGCGGCCACAATAACAGCGTAGATAACATGTATATCGATATCGAACACGTATATCGATAACAAAATACTAATATTCTGTTAGCGGAGTGAAAAAACCAGATTTTGGACGATTTCTTTTTGATCTGAGTGTAAATACTGCTTATGGAGTTTTTCATTTCGACGGCGTTTCGGGGCGAGTGTAAAAACTGCTTTAGTGTGTAAAGTGTTTCTTGACAAACTCTGTATATCGCAAAAAAGGAAGAGTAATTTTAGATTTACTTTACCGCCACAGGGTGCAAGGCCAGAGTGTTCACATTGGTCGGCACATAAACTGTGCTCCACAGAGCTGTGCCAGCCGTCAATGTGAACACTACAGTCATTTTCGCACAGCGCTACAAGGCGACACAGATTGTTCAAATGTTCACAGCAGTGGAACTTATAACAAGATCGTGAAGAAAGATCAAGTTCTACAAAATGAATCATAACAAACTTTTGCCGCGCTTATTGAGAAGTGAAACATACTTGAATAATAAAAATGGATTTTTTAAAAGAAAACAACCGTGATCGTCGTGTCACCATACATTGGCATTCAGAATCCATCCACAAGCTAATGTGAGCCGTGGAGGAGTCGGAATGCTTATGGAAATTGACAAGCGAGAATTACAAGAATAGCGATGCGAAGGAAGCAAGCTGCAACAACATTTCGGAACAGCTGGGTGTCAGTACCAAAAACGTGCAGGTCAAATGGAACAGTTTGCGGAACACATCGACATTCTGAACTCGTAAGAGAGGCTCGTCATGCTGGAACCAGACGCTAAATACCTTAGTGTCACCGCAAGTCTTTCACCAGCTGAAATTGGCTCTCGAAAACTCATAGCTTTCCTTTGAATTAAGGACGTGACCCAAATTACAAGCTGATCGAACGTAATCGGATTTCTCGCAGCCCCCACTTAGCTTCGCAAACATTCCTTCCTCATCCCGAGTCAAATTGAGTTTGCCCACCCAGCAAGAGCGCTTTGCCTGGGTTGGTTCTGCTCCTCATCATTGTTGAGCAACCATAGACCAAAGCAAGCCATCGCCGCGAATTCCATCTCGTCATGGGAACCAATAATAAAATATATAATAATTAATTACAAGAACAGTTATATTTACCTATTTTATTCTGATAAAATAAAACAAAAATGTATACAAATAAATTTTTGTTGTCTTCAAACTCCAATTTCATCGATCACTCGCTAAACGATAAAAATGTTATCTAAATGTGCCAGAAAAACAGCTGTTCAAATAATTTGTGTATCTGCTGTGCCAGCCAGAAAATCTGTGCCAGGCAAATGACACAGCCGTTCACATTGCTGTGCCACATTTCTGTGCCAGCTAATTTCTGTGGCACAGCATTTAGTGTTCACATTGAGCTGTGCCCCTGTGGCACTAAGATGTGCCAGCCTGTGGCGCAATGTAAGCCTAGCATAACTACTGAACTTTTCCAGAAAAGAAAATTGCCCCTCGTTTATATAATATAACACACAAAAAATTCACGAATTTAAAGATGCAAGGCTGTCAGATCTGGACATCATTTAAAATAGGGCGCTTTGCATTCGTTTGTAATAAACAAGCTTAATGAAAGCAGCAAGCTTTTTTTTCGGATCAGCGAACGGGCACAGTATTTATATTTTGCATTGAGTTCTGCGCAGCATGCTTGCAAGTTTAGCCCTGCCATCTCCTTCGAAAAAAAACGTTAAGTTGGCTGCGCCTTAAGCAGGCCATCCACTATAGAATTTTTTCGAAAACATGTCGCACATGAATTTCATTTGCCCACTAACTAGTGCGAACATTTCTCCGAACACAACGAAGATAGAATCATTTCTATTCACTTCGAACAAAACGTCGAACACGAAATGTCGAACAGAACACTACCACCAACGACGAACATTTCGTCGAACACAACATGTTTGCCGAACAAATTCTATCGTGGATGGCCTGCTTTACCATTGCACGCAATGTGGCTGAATTCATAGTCAACTTTCGTGTGTAACTAAAATACCGTATAAACAAGGTGTATATTTTATTTATTTGTCAAAGTATATCATTTATATATTTGTATATGTCTATGATGTGAAATTAATTAACGTAATTAACCAAGGCTGGTTTGAAACGAAGAGCCAAATTTAAGTTCAGATCGAGAGCCCAATTTTTTTTAATTTATCACAACAAAAAATGTTTAAATTTTTTTTTTAATTTTTCTATTTTCAAACGAACGGTTGAGGTTAGAGGGATAGATAATTTAATCCAAAAATTCGAACCATACCGATTTTGCGAAGCTCGGTTTAAAGCCTTGACTTTGAAGAACTTAATGGAGGGTTTGCAAGTGAATAAAGAGAAAAATAAGTTTAGTTTTTCTTGATGAAGGCCTCCCCCTGGGAACTGGGAGTAATGGCGCCGCTTGCGAGCAGGCTTAATGCACGAGGATAAGCCCAATATTCCGCCTGATGTATGCGATGCGTGAGCGAATCCACGGTATCATTTTCCAGAATGGGCACTTTAGCCTGGACAATAATGGCACCGGTGTCGACACCCTCGTCAACGAAGTGCACCGTGCACCCGGATTCTTTTTCTCCGGCGTCGAGAGCCTGTTGCTGGACATGGAGTCCCGGATATTTGGGAAGCAGCGAGGGATGTATGTTGATTAGACGACCACGCCAATGGCGAACGAAGGGAACACTGAGGACACGCATAAAGCCAGCTAAACAAATAAGATCGACACGTGCGGCATCCAGATGACGGCTTAATTCCGCATCGTAATCCTCGCGACTGCTAAAGTCCCGATGTGAGATGACCAACGATGGTATGCCCGCTTTGCTGGCACGCTCCAGACCCAGAACATCCTTCTTGTTGCTGATGACGAGCACAATGTCAGCATGAACTGCCTGGGATGAGTCTCGAATGGCATTGATCAGCGCTTGGAGATTACTTCCCGAGCCGGAGATCAGAACCGCAACACGGCGTCGTGGTTGTGTCAACAGTTTTTGGCCACGCTTCAGTGTCTCCTCAAAGTTAAGTATCTGCACTTGCGGCGTGTTTGTATCCTTGCGAGATATGACCTCGCCCACAACCACAGCACGTTCCGCATAGCGGAGATGCTGCATCACAGCGTTTACCTGGGATGGACTCACCACCATAAGGAGACCCAATCCACAGTTGTATGTGCGCTGCAGTTCATCCGGCTTAATATTTCCAGCAGCTGCCAACCAGACAAAAACTGGCGGCAACTGGAAGTTGTTGGCATTAAGACGCACGCCCAAATCCTTGCGTAACACACGCGGTATATTCTCGGTTAGGCCGCCTCCAGTGATATGAGCCAAAGCCTTAATACCATGTCCAACTTGGGCGAGCAATGGTGTCAGCGCCTTAACATAGATCTTTGTCGGAACCAGCAGCTCCTCGCCCAATGTGCGATTACTGAAAGGAGCCTGATCCTCTAAATTCAATCCGACGCTCTTGAGCACCGCATGTACCAGACTAAACCCGTTGCTGTGCACACCCGACGATGGCAATCCGATAAGAACATCACCAGGCTGTATATCCTGCATTCTCGGTAAGATGCCATCTTTTTCCGCAATGCCCAGTGCAAAGCCGGCGATGTCATAGACCTGAGCTTCATATAACAAAGGCATGTCGGCTGTGTGGGCAGCTGGAAGAGGCCAAAAAGAAAAAGAAAAGTCATTTAAGTAAGGAAATTACAAATTTTGTGAAAAAATTGTACCTATAAAAGGCTCTTAATTCACTATCTTACCTACTCCCTTTAATAAGTAATAACTTAAATAACGCCCTCTAACCATTATCTTTAAAAACAAAAAGAATTTAATTTTTTTAAATTTTAAAGTCAAAAAATCGAAAAAAACAACAAAAAATATCAAAATTTTTCTTAATTTAAAAATATATATTTTTTAAACTATTGACTTAAATAAAAAAATGCTCTAAGCTACAGTGGAGCAAGCTCGACAGTAGGAGACCCAGTACTTTTTGAGTGCAAAGCGTTCACTAGATTGCTTTTCAATGTTGCGTACTATTCAATAGATGGCGCCACTTCATAAACATAGAGGTCGCTGGCGTCTCTTCTTCTTCCTTTTGCCCGTAACATTGTTAGTTGAATTACTTTCGCGTTTATCATCCGATTTGAATGAAATTTGGTGGACTGATTTGGACTATAATGTTTATTATATGTACCAAAAATAAAGGCGCTAGCACTAAAGGGGCTCTTGTAATTCGACTTCGAAGTTTTGTATTTCAATTTCCGGGGCGGAGGTGGGCGTGGCAAAAATCTAAAACAAACTTGATCAATGCAAGATATAGATAAACCTACATGCCAAATTTGGTGTCTCTAGCTCTTATAGTCTCTGAGATCTAGGAACTCAAAAAAGGGACAGACAGACAGACGGACAGACGGACAGACAGACAGACGGACATGTCTATATCGACTCGGCTGTTGATGCTGATCAATAATATATATAATTTATGGGGTCTGCCACGCCTCCTTCTGCCTGTTACGCACATTTTTTTTGCACAAACTTAATAGACCCATTTGTACTTTTTAAAGTACTGGGTCTAAAAATGTATGAATGATTAGTTGGGACATTCATTATCCTGTAAAGCTTTTTAAGATTGGTTACGCCGCTTTTGAGATATGAAATAAAATGTAAGAACAATAAAAAAAAATCGCCAGCACTTTCTGAGTGCAAAGCGTTGACTATCAATCCCATTCAAAAGATGGCGCTACTACGAACGTATCAGTTGATAAACAGAGAGGTCGCTAGCGTCTCTTCTTCTTACTTTTGTCCGTAACTTTGTTAGTTGAATAACTTTCGCGCTTATCATCCGATTTGAATATTATATGTACCAAAAATTAAGTAATTCGTAATTCGACTTTGAAATTTTACTTTTCAATTTCCGGCGGAGAGGGGCGTGGCAAAAATCTAAAACAAACTCGTTCAATGCAAGATATAGATGAACGTATATGCCAAATTTGGTCTCTCTAGCTCTTATAGTTTTTGAGATCTAGGTGATACAAAATGGGACAGACAGACAGACGGACATCGCTATATCGACTCCTCTGTTGATGCTGATCAAGAATATATATACTTTATGGGGTCTGCCACGCCTCCCTTTGCCTGTTACGCACTTTTTTCTCACAAACTTAATAAACTCATTTGTACTTTTTTAAAGTACTGGGTCTAAAAAAAACTACACCCAGCAAAATTTTTTTAAGTCGATTTTCGGCATCAGGGGGTCCATATGTATCAGAAAATGTGATGTGAAATTGGGCTAGGGGGAGTTTTGGCTGTTGCATAGTGTAACACAAGCGAACAAAATTGTACTGTTTTTGTGTTGATTTTGATTTGATTGTATTGAATTTTTAGCAGTTTTTTTACTTAAATTAGACCTTAAATTAGTAAAATTAAACTGAAATAAAGTTCAAGACAAAATGGCCGAGTAATGGTTGCTTAGTTAAAAATAAAAAAATACAAATGCATTAAGCTACAGTGAAGCAAGCTCGACAGTAAGAGACAATGCGTTGTAGCGTCTTTCTTCTTCCATTTGTAAGAAGCTGTGTAACATTGTTAGCTGAATAACTTCCGAGTTTATCATCCGATTGGAATGCAACTTTCAGGACAGATTTGGACAATATTGTATATTATATGTACCTAAAATCAAGCTGGCACTTAAGGAGCTTTTGTTGTTGGACTTCGAAATTTTGATTTCCGGGTTACGGGGCGGAAGGAGGCTTGGTAAAATTCAAAAACAAACCTGATCTGGGCCAGATACACATAGATGGGCCTACATACCAAGTTTGGTGTCTCTAGCTCTTATAGTCTCAGAGATCTGGGTGTTCTTATTATCGAAATTTCGAACAGCCGTATACTGTCCGTTTATTGTCTGATCAGGATGAAATTTTCAGGATAGGCTCGGATTATAGAATTTTTATCAAATGTGCATAAAATCATATCGCTAACGTGCTCTTGTAAATACACTTTGAAATTTGCTTTACAATTTTCGGGGGCGGTTGGGGCCGTGACAAAATTCTAAAACAAACGTGATCAATGCAAGATATTGATGAACGTATATGTCAAGTTTGGTGTCTCTGGCTCTTATAGTCTCTGAGATCTAGGAACTCAAAAAAGGGACACACAGACTGACTAGGCTATATCGACTCGGCTGTTGATGCTGATCAAGAATATACGTACTCTATGGGGTCTGCCACGCCTCCTTCTTCCAATTATTATGTGCTTTTTTAAAGTACAGGGTCCAAAATTTAAAACGTGAAAAGTTTGATGGAGATCCAACCAAGGCCGTCAAATTTGGCATAATTCGAAATATTTTTGTCATGTTAAACGCTTGCGACACTAACTTTATTGAGAGACAGTAATTGTACTCCGGCACATTTGTATGAAAAATAGTCGAATAGATGTCAAATTGAAATTTGAATTTAATATATGTTGGTGCACAATTCGTATTAACAATACTATTTGGGAAATAGTATTCACTAATTAAAACATTGTCAAAACAGTTTTTGCTTTGACAAGAGATTCTTAGCAAGGTTGAAAGAATCTGGTTTTTGCAAAAGATTTTCGTGAACATTAAAAATTTGGCTTTAGATATAAATATTAGAAGCTACGATGACCAAAACTCGATAATAAATTCTAATAATAAAATAATATACAAATGAGCTGATCCAGATAAAAGTTAAACCACGTCGAGAAACGAAAAATTCATCAAAAAATCACATTTCGTAAAATTTTTTTCAGAAACGCATTTATTTTTTTTATTCGAGCAATTAACACATAAATTAATTTATTTTGATTAGCAAACCGATTGCCCATTTTGGTAAAAATCGACTTTTTAAATGGAGAGTATGAAATAAAAGCCTTATTCAACAAAATCGTTCTTGAATGAAAAAAATGCAGTAAGCTACAGTGGAGCAAGCTCGACAGTAGGAGACCCAGTACTTTTTGAGTGCAAAAGCACTCAAAAATTGCAGCATTAAAAAAATACTAACAGAATACGGCAACACTTGTCAATGATGCGTCGCATGATTTAAGATGCGGCCGCATCATTGTCTTCTTCTATCCACAGGGTTATTATGGGCATCATTGCCGCGTGTTCCGTTTAACGGAAAAATCCAATGATGCGGCCCAGTGAAAACACAGTATAAACTGCCGCATCATTGTCGAAGGTGCGGAAAAATGATGCGCGTCGTTTACAATGGAGCCGCATCTTTTTTCGCATCATTTGTCAGCTGTTGGCCTGCCAATGTCAGATTTATTTATTGAAATAGAGACAATTATGAGTTCTAAACTGGTAAATGTTGTATATGGTGCACTTGTCGATTGCAGTGCACTTTCAAAATTGTTTTTAAGACTTTGAATTTTGTCTTTTGTGTTTCTATTTGAAATTATAATTTCCCCGGTGCAATTATATTACTATTGATTATCGATATTCGATGAAAAAAAACAGCAGTTCGCTGTCTATACCCCACCGATACCCCAAAAAATTGCAATATTAAAAAATACTAACAAAATACGGCAACACTTGCCAATGATGCGTCGCATCATTTAACTTGCGGCCGCATCATTGTCTTCTTCTATCCACAGGGTTCTTAAGGGCATCATTGCCGCATGTTCCATTTAACGGAAAAATCCAATGATGCGGCGCAGTGTAAACACAGTATAAAGCATAAAAATACATGCGTTGCCAGATGTTTATAACAAGGAAAAATTACGCCAATTTTGCATGAAAAATAGCTAACATTCCCGCTAGCCGCTAGTTTACAATTTATCCCGCATATGCCAATTGCACACCGCTAGATCTTGCGGGAAACTAGCTAAATTGGCAACACTGCACCTCATCGCATCGTAAGGCGGTTGAAGTGATCCATGTACTGTATCGTTGCGTAGAAAGACGTGATTCAAATCTTTGAAGACAAAAGCTTTGTTGCTTTGTGGTGTGCAGTTTTAGTAGGTCGTAGCTCACGCATGCTTCAGCTAAATCCCTTGCAAAATCCGTTTGAAGTTGAAATTGGATGTTTTCAAGGAAAATTCTCCAGGGAGGCGAAGTGTTGTCCCGTATACCAGATGAGCGGCGGTTGTTTGTATATCGGGCTTAAAAGCTGACCGCAATCCTAGCAGAATGATTAGCAATTTTTGTGGCCAGGCTGTACGGTGCTTGCACATGATTGCCGATTTGAGCGTTCTGTGCCAGCGTACGATAGGGCCGTTTGCCTGAGGGTGATAAGGAGTTGTGCGCAGGTGATCGAGAGAGCTCATTAAACAGTCGAGATTCGAACTGTCTTCCTTGGTCTGTCGTTATGCGAGACGGAACACCAAATCGAGAAATCCACGTGTTTGTTAGTGCCGCTGCCACATTGTCTGCTTGCATGTCTTCTAAAGGCACAGCTTCGGGCCACCTTGTGTAGCGGTCCATGATGGTGAGGCAATATCGGAACTGACCAGATTGAGGGAGCGGACCAATGAGGTCTATATTGATGTGCTTGAACCTGATCATGGGTGGCTTGTATTGCTGAAGAGGCGAATGCACGTGACGGGACACTTTTGACTTCTGACAAGATATGCAGTGTTTGATGATGTGCGCGATCTCCTGATGCATACTAGGCCAAACGAATCGTTCCTTAATGAGTTTGGTTGTTGAAACGATTCCTCCATGTGCGATGTTGTGAAGCTTTTGATGACTTTTCCTCTGAGCGACTTCGGTACAAACGGTCGAGCGTTATGATAGGCGGTGTTGAGTTTGGTAAGGTGATTGATTTGAGCTGAAGAGCAGTATTGTCGTCCTCCAGTAGTTTCTTAAGTTCTAGGCAGCTTGCTTGTGCAGTTGCAATTTGATTGTAATCGATTGTGGAGTTTTCGACACTTGCGATGCGTGACAGGGCGTCTGCAGTAGTATTTTCGATACCTGCCACGTGAATAACTGAAGTTGTGAATTGTCCTATAAAATCTAATTGGTGAAGCTGTCTTGGAGCTGCCTTTTGAGGCTTCTGTAGAAAAGCGCTTACCAAAGGCTTATGGTCTGTGCGAATCCCGAAGACTCTTCCTTCAAGCATGTGTCGGAAGAGCTTGATGTTGAGGTATATGGCCAATAGTTCACGGTCATACGTGCTGTATTTCCGTTGAGCATCTGTGAGTTTCAGACTGAAATTCGTTGTTGATGAGCTGGTGAAGAACTGCACCAACGGCTGTGTCGCTTTCGTCCGTGCTCAGTGCTAGCTGGAGGATGGACAAGTAGTGCTGCGTTTGCTAGAGTGCGTTTCCATTCGTTGAAGTGCTCGATGTAGTCTTCTGTCCAGGTGATTGGAGTTGTGTCATTCTTCTTGTTACCTGGGATTAGTTGAACCAGTGGAGCTTGATGTTGGATGGCATGTGGCAAGAATCTTCTGTAGAAGTTGATCTTTGCCAGAAATCGGCGGAGCTCTTTTGCAACTTTGGGCAATGGGTATTTTGAGATGGCTTCAACTTTGGTAGGTAGCGGTTTGATGCCGTTGGAGTCGACCAAATGACCCAGAAATTCAATCGATGTTCGACCGAATACACATTTGCTTGGATTCATTGTGAGGTTGTATTGGCGCAAACATTCAAAGATTTGTCGAATGTGGAGCTTATGTTGTTCCATGTTGTCAGAAGCTGTGGCAATGTCATCCACATATATAAAAACGAAGTCCAAATCTCGAAATGCTGTGTGCATGTAGCGTTGAAGGTTTCCGCGGCGTTGCATAATCCGAAAGTCATGTGAGTGAACTCAAACAGACCGAAAGAAGTGGTGATCACAGTTTTAGGAATATCACATGGTTCGATGGGTATCTGATGATATGCCCTGTTGAGATCAATTTTTGAGAAAATCTTCTTGTTGAAGAAAATGTGCGTGCTGTCCTGGATATAAGGTAGAGGGTACCGATCTGGGACTGTGAGTGCATTGAGAGCGCGGTAGTCGCCGCACGGTCGGCAATCTCCGACCGATACATCTGCACCAGTGTCGACGAGAAATTTTGTGGTACGTTTACCCTAAGTTTGGCGTGATGATGTAAGGCGTTGTCAAGTTGGCCGTCGAAGGTGCGTTGATGGTCTCCGACGGGGTGATTTAGTTTTTTGAGTTGTTGCTCCATGCTCCATGATTGCGATGATACCAGCAGTATTGATCAGAAGCGTTGATGTTGTTGTTGTTGGCCGACTAAGCATTTAAAGTAGTGTTGTTGCCTCGTGATCGGCAACGGCTGCGTTCGCGTTGCTTGTGATTGCAGAGAAGCTGGCTCAGCTTGGTATTAATCTGATGTAGAGCTTTGTCAGTGGTATCGAGTCGATGCTCGATTTTGACGAAGGGCTCATTGCTGGATGCAGTGCCGGTGTTGCTTTGTGACACGGCGGCTACACTAGTCGAGCGAGTCTATCACAGCATCTGTCATAGAGGCCAATTGTGATAGAGTTGAATTCCAACGATGACAGCGCGTGCTGCAGGTGGGAGGCGCTTGAACCAGTAGCGTTTGTAGTATTTGTCTGTTGCAGCTGGCTAAGTAGGTGGCTTGGGCTTCCTTTACCAAGTTGTATACCAGTGGCAAGTTTGTCAAGGCGAGCCATTTATAAGATAAGATCGTGTACTTGATCAAGATACTTGGGATCAGCATATGCAATGACAGCTGCGTATTTTTCATTTTCCTTTCGAATGCCCAAGCCTTGCAGAATAAACCAATTTTCCAATTTTGTGAAAAACATTTCTATGTTGGTCACAGCTTGTAGTTGAGGGAATGACATTTTACAAAAACGGAGTTGACGTTTTCCGGAATTTGTGATTCAAGATTTTGTGTGCGGCTAGAACCAGGCTTTTGTTTGCCGCTAGAT